>PVKM010001633.1:0-56320 GCA_004027735.1 Carollia perspicillata
ATATTGCTGTGTGGAATATCCGAGATTTTCCTGCCTCTGTTTTCCTCTAGGACTTCTGTGGTGTCACAACTTATATTTAAGTCTTTTATCCATTTTGAGTTTTTTTTTGTGTAAGGTGTAAGCTGGTGGTCGAGTTTCATGTTTCTGCCTTTTAACTGGGCAATTCCACTGCTGGAATTATACCCTAAGAATCCTGAAACACCAATTCAAAAGAACCTATGCACCCCAATGTTCATAGAAGCGTTGTTTAAAATAGCCAAGTGCTGGAAACAACCTAAGTGCCCATCAGTAAATGAGTGGATCAAAAACCTGGTACATCTAGTGTGGGAGGTGGGGGTGGGTGGGGTAGGGGAGAGTGGTGGGGGAAAATGGGGACAACTGCAGTTGAAAAACAATAAAAAGAAATTTGAAAATTATTTGCTAAAGACGCCCTAAATAAAAATGTATATTTTTAGCAAAATAAATCCCCCCAACGTTTGTTATAAAGCTCCTAGCACTGTAAGCTATAGTCCTTTTTTACTAGTCTTTTAAAATACAACTGTCCTGAATCAATACACATGTAATTTACTCAGCAATCTGCAGTTCTATTTTAATCGAGGACAGGTTTAATTGCTATTTTTTTCGTGGCTGAGTGCTTGGTGGTGGCTGTGGCACTTGATCTAAAAAGCCTGCCAAGTCTTGCATTGATTAACATTTGTTCAAAAATATATATTCATAGGTGTCAGGAAGATAAGGCACAAAGAAAAATAGTATTAATTGACCCGATTTCTTAGTGTTGTTTTCCCAGAATTTTAAATATCTGAGAAAAACCTCTGAGAAGAGAGAACAGTGTACATTTAAATGGATGGAATTTCATGTGTATTATTCAGAAAACACTATCCAATGTATATGCATATTTGAAACTCAAGAAGATTTTATGAACAAATTGATATGAATTGCATACTTAATAGGTTGTAATAATTATGTGTTACCAAAATCTCAACTTTTTAAATCCTTTATTCTTTGGAAATATGGTAATTGTCTCCTTTCCCATGTAGTTAATTATAAATTTCAGGAAGAATTAAGTTGGCTAAAACTCTTTATTATGTTTGTTTTCTTTGTCTCTGTGGTGGCACTAAGAATAGAATTGAATTGCTTTGATTTTGTTTCTGAATGGCATTTCTTTCCTCAAAGGGTAGACTTTATTTGAGGACCTGAAATTTTAGATATTTTTCATTAGCTTTTAATTCAGGAGAGTTGTTTTTTACAGATGAATTTAGAAGTGTGTTGGGAAGAAAAGTGGAGCTTATTTTAGCAACCACAGCCTTTGTTTCCATAAGAGTTTGTAGTTTATGGTATAATAGATAAGACCTGCCAGTGACGAACATCAGTTGACTGCAGGCATAGATAATGTCTGGAGTTTCTTTCAAGGGGAAAAGTACAAGTGTAGTCCGTTCCTCTTGTCTCATCTTGTTATCTCAGCAGGGTGCCGTGACAGCACGCAAATATTAATGGCATTTAAAGTATCTTACAAGACTCTCTTTAAATCATGTATTAAATTTTGGCTTAAATTACTCTACTGTATCTAACTCTGCATAGCAACAATCAACTTCGGAGATTTCTAGGCTTCAGGGAATAATGGGACATGCTTCCACAAAATGCTAAAATGCCATAGTGTGTTTCTTAAAAATATTTACAGGCCAGTGATCTCAAGTATGTGATCCCGGACTGCAGAGCCACCGTGGCTCCCAAATCTAGTCATCTTAAAACTGTTGCAATTTTCAGATGTTTTTTCCAACTTTGATTAGAACTTAAATTTGAAATTCCTGACATTTGTTAAGTACTTTCTTGTGCTTTTTTCTCAACTAATTTTCACGGTGGTCTTGTGAGATAAATATTATTATTTTATGCTCAGAGGTGATAAAATATGCTTAGAGGAATTAAGTGGCAGAGGGGAAAAATCCTTGATTAATAAGAAATATTAATATTCATATATCAAATATATTTCTCTTATTAGAGTATGTACTGGACTCTGAGATAAACATGTTACATGTTACATCTTATATAATCCTTTAAATTAAGTATTCTTGTCTTCATTTTTATAGCTGAGAAAACCAAAACTCACAGGGGCTAAGAAATTTAACTAAGAACACAGATCTAGAAGGCAAAAAAATCCGGCAATCTAACCCAGGTTCAGTGGTTTCCTCATGATATTACACATTTTCCTCCTCTACCTTTCAGGGTTAATGTAGTGCTAGAATGAACAAACAACACGTATCAAGCAACTGGCATCTAATAGGTTCTCAATAAATATTATTTCATTTTGGACATCTAGGAAATGATTTATGTACCCAAGGCCAGGTGCCCTGTTCTCCGTTGTTACTCTGAAATGTCAGGTTACAACAGTGGCTCTCATGTATAACAAGTCTTTAATGTGGCCAGCCTGAGAACTAAGAGTCTATGTCACTCATCGTTGTTGATTAATCCAGGTCACCAGATGGTTAGAATATTTTTTTAACATGGAGTGTGTAATTCTTGTCTGCACTAATTAGCCACAGATTGCACCTCTGCTAACCTGGGCAAATCCCTGCCTGGAGTCACGGGAGGTTTTGGAAAGCATGAGCATGACTTAGCACCATCAGCACAGCCCTCCGGAAAACTCTCATTCTCAGCATCCAGGGGAGAATGGGTCAGCAACATTTTCTTCATTTACAGAGCAGGCAAATGCATCTCTCCCCAGCATGGCTTCAGTCTCAGTAAGGATCTCCTTAGAAACAGGTTGGGCCAACTTATTTTAAACATCTTTGAAATCTGAGAAAATATAAGGAAGCAAGTAGAAAGATAAACCCAGAAAGGGAGGCAGTGGGCTATTGAGGAATTATGAAGAATTATGCCCAAAATTGAATGAAAAAGGTTAACAATAATCATGAGTACATTTTGCATCTGTAATTGATACGTTGAAAAGGCAGGACTCATAGGATGTCATGCTAGAAGCCACTTTTTGGGGGGCTCTCCACTTTTGTTTACAGCTTCCTACTGTCAGTGATCTCTATCCTGCTCTGTATGTTAGAAATTGGAAGAGTCCCATGGCTTCCCATGAATTTCCAGTCATCTGCAAAGAGTTAAAAGTCCTACAATCACTTAAAATCATAAATACAGTCTCAATTCAGAAATTAAAATTGTTTGGTATGGGCCCTGGCTGGGTAGTTCAGCTGTTTAGTGTCATCCTGATACACCAAGGTTGCGAGTTCGATCCCCAGTCAGGGCACACACAAGAATCAACCAATGGATGCACAAATAAGTGGGACAACAGATCTGTTTCTCTCTGTCTTTCCCACATCAATAAAATTTAAAATATCATATCAAGTATTAATCAAAACTCTGAACACTTTTTCAGATTGCAGACTCTCTCTTCCCTACTATGTGGTACTCAGGACATCTGCTTTGGGGGAAGAGAATGCTGCAGACTTCTCTTTTCTTCTTTCCCACTTGCTAGTTGGTTACTGAAGTGTGAGACAGAAGTACAGAATGGAGAGCAGAAAGCCCTTATTGGACTGGGGTTGTAATACTTTTTGCTCTCTGAGGCTGACATATAATGAAAAATAATAATGAAACAAAATGGCTGACACATAATGCTGATTATGTATGGAAATAGTTCTAAGTGCTATATTTGTATTAATTGCTTTCATCTTCATAACTGAGATCAAGAGATGTTAAGTCATTTGCCCAGGGTCACCTAGCTAGTAAATAAATGATGGATGTGGGATTTTACCCAGGGAATCTAGCTCCAGAATCTCTCCCATGGGCACTTTCTTAGGGAATTTCCATTTCCAGGCTTCTCTGATTCAGTCTCCTATAATATTTTGATGTATTTCTTTAGCCCCAGGTTTTATAGCAGTCCATGCTGCACAGAAGGTCTATGTAGGCATAATATGGCTTCAGGATGGCGCTTTTGCCTTGCAGACTCCGAAAGTGCAGACCGGCTCACACAAAGCCACCTCTCCCGACATAACTGATGATAACCCATTTTTCATGTTATATCATTTGTTAAATCTTTCAGGTGGGAGTCAGAACCCATATACTGGCTTCCTCAATCCAAGGCAATTACATCAATCTCTAGGTGTACGCCTATTGAAGCCTCTTTTGCTACTCTTAGGTGAAAAGTGAGACCCTCCCTAATCCCCTCTCCAAAACCCCTCTTCCCTTTATAAATCTGCACCTACCCAGCCCTTGCATACCCTCATCATAGACAAGGGTTCAGAGACCTGAAAGTGTTTCTTGGTAATTTCCTTGGAAAATTATAGTATCTCCTTTGGAATTTTACTTTTCTCATAACTTGATGTCTTAGGACTTCCAATGTCTCATCTTGTGCATGTATTTCTATGTATATTGTACTTTTGCAACTGGCAAAATTTGATTTCCTCTTCTTTAACAACATACTCTGAAATTACACATCTTTATGGCAATTAAGGAAAGTAATTAGATGAAAACCTTTATTTGCCCAAGTGAAATTATTTGTACACACATGTATACACAAACATGCATGCACGCATGTATGTGTACATTTACACATATTATACGTCTGTGTATATACACATTGTACATCTAACCTATACATCTATGCAATCCATGATTTGAAAGCATCCCAGGAGTTGTTTTTTTCAAATTTTTTGAAAATTACCCTAACTCAATATACTGGAACATATTTTGGACTAAAGTCAGAAAATTTATTTTCTAATAATTTTGATGATAAGTTGAGTCATAAATGAGTTGAGTTTATAATAATTGACATTTTAAATACGATTATTCATTACATTTACAAAGTCCTTTACAGTTCACAGTCTATTTGTACACACATTATTGTGTGACATTTTAGTTCTGCCAAGCAAAACCCACTTATTTTTGCCTCTTGGGCATCAAATTTTAACCTTTTTCACCTTTGTTTCTTCACCTGTCAGATACCTGAGAGTTTTGGAAAGATGAGAAGGACAATATAAGTGCTTTTCCAAAGACCAAACCTAGAAGAGCCCCTTGTGTTTTTTGTGGGATCAAGTCAGGATTCCTCCAGGTCCACACCCTGGGAGGATTCATTGTTCCTGTAGTCTGCATTTGTTCCTGTCCATGCACCATGAAATACAGAGGGAAGAGGGGAAAGGTTGAAGTCAGCTTTTCACGTAGCATAGAACCATTCCCTTTTCAATTCCAAGGCCCGGAATCGAGGGGTTTCCTAACCAAGTCCAAGAATACTGTGATTCAGCACTATCCCTGGAAGGCCCCCAATTATCCTTTCCTCTCCTAAAAGCTTTGCTAGAAAACAGGAGTGTCTCCTCTATCAAGTCCTTCCTGACTTAGCCAGTCAGAGTTCACCATTCCTCCTTCGGCCTCTATTCCTCGGCACAATTTTCCATGACCTTTCTCATCCCTTACTCCTGGCCCCCAAAATAGGTGAGATGCATCTTTTTTAATCTTCTCATGTCATTTTATTTATACATCAGTAACATTACTTTATGATTGCATGTTTATTAGTTTTTTCCTTAGACTAAAATAAATTTTAGACAGAAGTTGAGTCTTGATATATCTTTATTCCTGATATAATAGCTGGTGTGTGCTAATTTCTCAAAGAATGTTGACCAACTCAATTAATGAATGAGTGGTTCTAGTATTTAGCCCTGTTTCAAATGTGACATGCTGTAATGTATCTCCTAAAAGTTTGGGAGCTCTTTGAAAGGATTATTATTTTAATCTTTATATCTCTAAATTTTATATCTCTCTATATACCTAGCAGGGTGGCCTCTGTGTAATACATGTTTGATAAATGGACAAATAAATGAATGAATATGTGCACAGTACTATAATGCAACACTTACCAGCCCAGAAAAAAACCATGTTTCTGAGAATCATTTTACTGTGAACAGAACAACAAAACCTTCCAACTTTCTCTCTTAGAAAAACATGCTATTTTGAATGAAACATCCAGGTGAAAATTTTATTTGGATGAATCAATTCTTACCCTGTCATATACAAATTTGTTCTCAGGATCAATGACTAAATGTCTATATAGGTACTTTGTAAACCCTAAAGCACTCTAACAGATATAAGACCCTGATAAATAAAAACAAAAATTCCATTTTTTCTGGTGATGGCTTGAGAAGAAAACATTTAGAGCACAGATTGCAAACACAAGTCCCATGGGCCACGTCCGGCCCTCTACCTTGTTTCTACCTGGCCTGTCACCTTGTTTCTACCTGGTGACCACACCGAGCTCTCGCTTAACTGTTAAGGAGTAGCTCCATTTATACAGTCCTGAAATTTCATTTATCCCTTTAAGGCAGCCACGAGCTGTTGTGGCCCCTGGTGAAAATGAGTTTGACACCCCCGCTTTAGCGTTTTCTTTGTCAAGTGTTTGTCACTCTTCAAATTCTTCATAGTTACATATGTGTCTGTATATAATTAACCTGTGGTGTAATGGTCCAGCATATTTGGCTCATTTGCTCAGGATATTCTGGAATGAAATATGTAAAGATGTTAAAATCATAAAATTACAAGCAAGGAAAATGAGAGATGTTGGAGAAATCAACCTGATTACCCAGAAGAATAATTTGTTAATGGACCAAATCCCAATCATAGTTTTGGGAACATGTTTTTCAGACTTAGCTTGCAGATCCCTGGATCCTAATCAGGTTATGGATCACCAATATAGAAGTAAAAAATATCAAGGGTACATGGATGAGAGACGAGGAAGGGAAAACTCTGTCTTTAGAGGAATTTTTGTCACCAACTTCTCTCTTAAATTCTGGTTGGATAGCCAGGTTGGCGCTTAAGGGAATTCTCTTGTTTTGGCTTAAGAATTGGCTGAAAGGTAGACCTGAGTGTCGTCAGCTGAGGGCGCACCTCTTTGGAGGAGGAAGCATATGACATTCCTGGGAGGAATATGGACTTTGGAGAAGATCTAAAGGTGTATATGATACCTCCTCTCCCCACAGTGAATCGTGGATCCAATAAAACCTTTTCATTTTACACATGAGGAAAGTGAGGCTTAAAGGGTGAAATTAACTTTCCCAAAATTTCACAAATAGATTAATGGGAACACTGTACTTCAATCTAAGAGCCTCTCTTCTATTTCACTCTTCTTTTTTCTAGTCACACACTACGGATTAATAAATATCACACTCACATGGTGTCTGCTCAAAAGGCCTTTTATGTGTCTGCTGCCCCTGTGTAACCCTGTTGTTAATCCGCTTGCTCAACACACTGCTAGGGGGGCGTTCGTGTCCAAAACTCAGGTGAGCAGTGGGCAGGAGAGAGGCTCGCACAGATTTGCATCTTCCTTTACTCCCTGCTGTGTGTTCATGAAGTCTAAACACTCCTTATTTATGGCCCTGGGACATTTTGTGAGCAGTTACATTCTCCACCGAAGCACAGTTCACTTATGTGCTGAATTTTGCCTCTTTATATGTGCTCCATAAAGATATCCACCATGTAGATATAAAACCAGCTTATTATTCCTACTACCAAAAATAACAATTATGTTGTTACAAAAGAGGCAGTCTTTACTGTTAACATTGTTTGGTATGAATTCTCGTAATTAGAAACAATAACAAACAGAATTTTGATAATAGTTTAAAATTCACATGCAGATAAATTATATTTATAGGGCTTAAGTGTTAGAACAGGAAAATAAAAGTGTCCGGTTACTTTTGTGTGTTCTCATTGGGATCATCCTTGAAAATTGTGATAGTGAACTGAGGTGAATCTACATCTATTACCAGTTACCATTTCTGTAGATTAGGCAGCATACGCTGTTGTACAGATGTTATTACCAAGACCCAGAGTATTTCACGGCAGCAAGCACCGGGTTGAACTTCACTTGAAACTGTGGTCACCTGACACTAATAGCCTAGTGTACCTCGTGTGCCCTGTTGGAACTGCATGTCGTTGATTTAAACAAGGAAACAGGTGCTGAAAGAGAAATACCGTATGATCTCACCTATAAAAGGAAACTAATCAACAAAACACACAAGCAGGCAAAATACAACCAGAGACATTGAAATAAAGAACAAACTGAGTGACAACAGAGGAGCAGGGAGGGCATAATAGGGGAGGCACCATCAAGGAACATGTATAAAGGACTCTTGGACAAAGCCAAAAGGAGGAGGCGGGGGTGGGGTGAGGTGGGTGGGGCAGAGGGGCGTGGTGGGGGAAAATGGAGACAACTGTACCTGGACAACAATAAAAAAAGAAAGAAAACTGAGCTTACAGATCAATGATCTAAGTATATCCTTATGGTAACTTTATCAATAATCATTCAAACAGCAGTTCAGAGTTTAGTGATGCCTTAATAATAGAGCACCTAAATAAGGATAACTGGAAAAAGCTTACAAATCTCAAAAAAAGATTCTTAGCACAAGTACTAAATTCAATATTTTATTCCCCTTAAGTGAGAAATGTGAGGCTCATTGATATTATGGGATCATAGTAGCTGATTATATGTCTTAAGCCCCATTAAACAGATAGGAAAGGAAAATAAATACCATTGGCAGCTTCTCATGGAAGGAGCACGCATGGGCAGCAGGGTCAGCAGGTTCTTGCTACAGTCCCAGCTATGCTCCTTTCTTGTACAGTAACTTTTAGGCACATTGTTTACCCTCTCTGAGCCTCAGTTTTCTCTCCTGTAGAATGGGCATAACAACACTTGTCACCATGTTTGTTTCAGCAACGAGTGATAACATAATAGGTCCTGAACAATCTCTAGCATATTTGGTACCTCAATAAATCACAGCTGTGGTTTTTATGATTATTATTAACACTGTTACTAGTGTGTCTCTTTATGATTGAGTGTATAGTAAAATAAGGTAAGAAAGATGTTTTATTACAATCACCTTCTCCCCTTTTAGCACTAATAAGTTCATGCTATTACAGGGAGGGAGCAATATTGCTAGTAAAAAAGAAGTATTTTATTCTTTCTAAAGGGCCAATGAGAAATGAATTTGTAGGCGATACAACAAAAGAACTGGTTAGCTAGAGATAAAATTCTTACATAGAAAGAAGCGCCTGACAAATAGCTTAGAACGTCAAACCTCTGTGTTCCTTGTGTCATTTCTTCCCACTCAGTTTTTGGTGTAACAGGAAAGGCCTCTAAGGTCTGTGTCGTACAGCCTTCTGGGGTTCTGTGAAATGCCCTAGAGAAAATCATCACCACTGGCTCATGGACTAGTAAACAAATCTTTCTGTACCTTGACTTAGGGACTAATAGGAGTACTAATAGGGGTACAGTATGGATCAGTGTTGTCTGGGAGCCTGAGGGAGGGGAGACCAGTCCTGCCTTTGGGTTTGGAGGGTTCTCAAATGGTTCCTACAGAAAGACCCGAAAGGCCAGCTGCTGAGGGAGTCAGGTGTTAAAACCCTAGTCCTTGGAGTAATACAAAAGAAAAAGGGTAATTTCATATGCCTTGATAAGAATAGAAATCACACACCTAGTTTTCTGTAGCACTGCACCAAAAAAATACTCAAAAGTCTTCTCCTATACTTCTAAATATAATAATAAACACATTTGCAATGTACATGCCAATTAGTATATATTGTAGCCTATAATATATAGAACATAAGATCTTTTTTCCTTACTTGCAGCAAAACCAAGGCAAATGCCCAGCCCAGAACTGTTCAGTGGAAGCCCCTGCTTGGATGCCTGTTCACCACTGTTCTGTAAGTTTGGTTATTTGATTATTCCAAGATTGGCCAGATTGAAGGGGAATTATTTCTACATTTTGAAACAGCCTTAGTGGAATGGGCTGAAATACTCTCTGAAATTCTAGAGTAGAGCAAACCTTTTGAAAGGAGAAAGAATGTCTTTTTAGAAGGTGCCGCATGATAAGAAAGAAATACCATTGATTAAGGAGTCTATGCATTTTGCGGGGCAGTTGGGGTAATTTGCAAAGGATTTATCTAAATGGGTTATTGATGATTTAAATTTGGATAGTCATTAAAATGACTATATTTGCACATCTGTTTTTCTAAATAGCTGCATATTCAGTAATACTTGATTTGAGGTGCCTAAGGATAAGGATGCTTTCTCTTTTGTCATTGTTGTGTTGACTGTTTAATAGAGATGAGTGTACAGATTTATAATTTTCAAGTCTTTCTGGTATAATCATGGCCTCTGCATTTGTGTAAAATCGTCCATCAAAGAACTTTCAAGCGCCTTAGAAACAAGTAGGTTTTAGGTCATTATTTCTGTGTCACAAATGGAAGATTTAAGTGCAAAGGAAGTAAGAATAGTGAATCCATTGTAAAGCCGGGAACAGATCGCAGACCCCCCAACTCTTCTTGCACGAACTCCTTCCACCACACTGCGCTCCTAAGTGAAGAAAGTGGCTGATCTGTACGACATTCTCTCATACATACAGTGCCTGATGGAAGTGACAGCGGCTCCTCTGCGAACCGTGTATGCTGTAACTGACAGTGTGCCTGTCACGGAATAATGTTTGTGTGATGGGGACAAAGAGGTGGATGTTTTGGGGCACTCTCCTCGTTTGACTCACCTTGCAGGCTATGTGGTGTGCAACACCTTCAGTATTCTCATCTATTTTTGAGGTACAAGCTGATGAAAGGTGCAGATGGACTAGCGCAGTGCGACTTCTGACTGTGTCAGAGGACAGCAGGCCTGGGGAAGCCGACTTTTTGTTCAGATTGTGTGAAAGGAATGTTTTTGTTTGTCTTGGGAAGGGAGCAAAGGTGGGATTACCTTCGATGAAGGAGAGATGAGGAGGCCGAATGCGGAGGCACTCCTGCAGTGTTGAGGCAGCCCAGACTTGCTGGAGACTCGCACAACAAAAACGCCACATTTTTGTGAGCAGATGGTCAGAGGGCAGTGCCCGCTTTGGGAGTCTGCTGACACCAGAGAAAGAATGAATGTTAACCATTCTATTTTCATCAGTCACTGTGTTTACTGTATCTCTGGTATTATGTCACAATTACTGATTTATATGTCTGTTCCTCCGAGGAGATCACATGCTCTTCAGGGTCCTAGTATACCTACGTCGAGGTACATCCTCTGTACATGACAGGAGCTCTGTCAGTGACGGTTCAATGACTGAATCTTTAATCTGTCCATTTCCTTTTTACTAAGTTTCCGTAAATTATCACATTTCTTGGTGAGGTGGAATAATTACGCATATACTATTTTCCATTTTTAGGTGGGTGGTTTCCTTTTCTCTCCATCAAGGGTCCTTTTGTACTTTTTTCTCCACAGTGTACCATTGAATATGTGTTTTGAGGAATTTTGTTTTCAAACTATTAATCAATAAATTTAGTAATTCAGTTTAGCTGTGTAAGGTACTATGCCAATTGCTGAGGCTACAACGATAAATAAGATAGAGTTACCACTTAATAAACTACATTCATGTGTAACACCAGTAAGAATTTCTGGTTAGTAGCTGCAGTCAATATTTTGGTTCCAATTAAAAGAAATTTGGCATTTTAGTTACTTTGTTCAATCTTATTGCAAACAAATCTATTGTTAGAATTTTGGCCTGAATTATTAAAAATAACTCTTCACTATTACTTTGGAGTTGGATGTGGGAATTCCAGGCTAGGTCTTCCTTTGTAGAACATTAAGGACTAAATAAGTAGATGAGTACATTTAGGGCCCTTCCTGAAGATCACTAGTCAGAAATGCCAGTATTAGAGTCTGATTCTCATTGTGTGGTCTCAAGAGAGCATAAGAAACTAGGTGTTCTCCTCTTGCTTCTGCCAAGGAATTGGAAGCTGCTGATTTCCTAGTTGTCCTTTGCCATTTCCTTGCTAGTAATCCCATTTCCAAGTGGGGCAGATGCCTTCTGAAGGAGTCGTACACCCCGTAATGATGCTGCTTTCTCTGCGAGTCACCCTGATCCATGGCAGAAGGCTTCCAGTGGCTGTTATAAGTCTGCCTCTGGCCTTCACTGCCTGACCCCAGGGCAGGTAGCTGATCTCAGCTGGCCCAGGTGGACTCTTCCTCCTGGGGATTTGAAAATTTACTAGAGAAACAGCCAACTGGAAGTCATCAGTACTGAGTCACGTGAATGACAAAAGTCTGGAAAAATGCTGTGAACCTCCGTTGTTCAGATCCCTAGAGCAGCTCTATTTCCACCCTTCTGAGGTTTTACTTACTCAAGTGTCTCTTTGGTTTTGTAAAAAGGTCACAATAACCTGCTGATAATCAGTTAGTTACTTTCACTCTCTCAAGTTATCTAGATTTTGTTTTTATTTTGTTTGTTCAAGGGAGTTTAATATTCTTGGATTTATTTACAACCAAAGAGAAAAGATAAACATCTTAATTGTTATCCCTAGTCAGCAACATTTATGGAGTTCCCACTAGAGCTAATGTAGTGGGTAGTTGTCTTAGACACAAGGCATCACTGAGAATACTGGGATTCTGATCATTTATAATAGTATATTTATACTAAAAATCTGATTATGCACAATGCTTGGGTACATAAAAATGACAAAATAATAATTTGATAGTGACAATCCCCATGACAGAATAAAACATATATATAGGTAACTATGTAGTTAGCACAAGCAAATATCTATATAACAAAAATGTAGGTATGATATATAGAATATTTGTGGTATTAATTTCCATTTTTTTACCTCTCAGGAAATAGAAACTATCTTAGCCTCATGTGTTTAAGAAAATGTCTTGTCTGTCTCAAATTCTCCGTAGACTGAAGCAGGTTATAAATAAATGAATACGCACTTACATTCATAATAAATGGGTAGTCTTTGTTATCCTTATGCATTCAAGTTCAATTGATTCTTGCCTACATTCCTTTCCCTAGTGCCCTATTCTTGTTCTTTGGTGTTATGTTCTGGAATGGTTGTATCCTTATAATTGGGCTTTATTACTTTTTCAAAAGAGCCTTGGTCTTTGTGTGTGCATTTGCCCCAGGTTCATTTTAAGTGCAGAGCTTTTATCACTGGTTTTCCTAAGAAGTCTCTCCAAATTGCTTTGCAAATGCCTGTCACCAATTAAATATTGCCTTGAAAATGGCTTCTATTACTATTTGCTCAGTCTCCTCCTGGAGGCTTTGTGTGTGTGTATGTCTGTGTGATACTCTATGCCTCTATAATAATGAAACCAAGAAGTATTTTTAAAGACTTTTCCTCTTATCCAGAACTATAATGTACAGTTTGGGGTTAAAATTGAATAGACATTTTACCTTCAGTAATTACACAGAAACCTGGGCATAATTATACTTCCCGAATAGGTATAAATAAAATATCTTCCCTAGTGAGAATAATGACAGTTGTATTACTTATCAATCTCTCCACATCGGTTACTTTAAGCACTAGAATGTTCCCCTCCTCACCTATGTACTTTAAATTAAATAGGATTGTATGCCTCATTAGTTTGGATGATCGTGAATATGAACACAGTGGTATCCCGAACCCCTGCCATTTGTAAACAACTGAGAAGAGACTCACAGATTCCGGGACTCAGGGAAGACAGGTAGGTCTCTGAATCTGGAGTGAGCTAGGCTAAGAGTTCCTGACACTTGGAAATAATGAACTTTGGGCTTGACCAGCTACAGGAGGCTCGTATGGCTGCTGCATTTCAGGCCATGTCTCTACAACACTCAGTATGGCTATGGCCTATACATGAATTTGATCACTTTGAGAAACTCCCCAAACATAATCCTTAGTTACTGGGCAGTACTAAGAAATGGCTGTAATGTGTGATTTTATTGACTAGAAATATGATCTATAAATACACTTGATTTTTCTTAAATAATTTCTTTGTTTCCCTGCATGTTTGCACATCCCTAATTTGCTGGAAATTAAAAAAAATAATGCTATGAGAGCTGTTTGTAAAAGTTAAGTTGAAAATAAAATCCCTGCCCTTATGAAATTAACTATGGATGTTATTATATCTATATATCTCTATTGTTAAATAATATTCACCCATAAATATATATGTGAAATATTTTTTAAAGTCATGTAAGCATTGGCAAAATAGGACATTGCACTCTGAATACATCAGCTCTCATTTACTCACTCAAGAAACATTTACTGAGCACATATTATATGTTGTAACTGACCTTGGATTGCTCCAGGTATATAGGAAATCATACATGTAAATAATTGTTACCCTGAGTAATATATGCTTTAATAATGGTCTATACAAAAAGTTATAAATTTCCAGAATGTAAAGTTGTCTCAAGATGGATTTGGAAGACAGAAGATGCAATAGTTGGTAACAGTTAAGTATGTAAGCTTTAGAATTGAATGAGATTTGCCTTACTGTATGAACTACGCCACTCACTAACTGTGTGAACTTGCACAGTTTACTTAGACTCTCTGAGTTTATTCACGCGACCGGATATTTTGAGATTTACATGAGGTAATTCATAGCTCATGTTAACATAGTTTCTGGACATAGCCATTTCTTGGTTAAGTGGGTAAGAGGGAAGAAAGAAGAAAGATGGGTCACTCCTGAAGAAAGCGGATGGGGCATGATGAATTGGTGAGCGAGAACCCACAGAAAGATAGGCAATAACTTGTTAATTTAGGGCAATTTATTTAGAAAGGCTCTTTCCTCAGACAGAGATTCAGGCTGGGACAGGGAAAGGTTCCAGGAGGTCATATACAGCAACTCTTTAAGACGTTGAAAGCAGGAATATTGAAGCTCTTAAAAAGAGAGTTTTCTCTCTGACAGGCAGGAAGGAACTGATGATATAGGAATGTCATCTTAGAAAGAGATGTCTATATTCTGAGTAGCATCAGGCCATTTTCCACTAATGGGCCTGGATGCACCTTCTAATTTAAAAAACATTTTAACATTTCCCTACTATGTCTTTCTAGATTATGAAAGTAGTTTTTCTTTTTTATGGAAAATCAATAAAAAGAGATGTTCCTCAAAGAAAACAGAGATGTTCTTTTAAAGTGCTGATTGTTTCAGCATGTTCTCCGAGACCGCTTCACATTCCCCGTAGCTGGAATCATTCACTGTACTTGAAACCAGTTAACACAATGTGCGTAAGCTGTTCTGTAAAAGTCCTAAAGGATGTCTTTTCCTCTTTTTTGGTAGCCCCTCCTCCACTTTTTTCCTCTACGTGTTATTGTGTGACCTCATTTTCTATACAGCTCACACAAATACCCAGACATGGCACTTAAAATCATCTAAACCAGTCATAAAATAAATAATGTTGCGTCTGCTCTTCAGAAGTTTCCAGAGTTCCTGTGAACACAACATCCCCTGGGCTAACTCTGCGGCTGGGAAATTACACCCAGGATGGCTTTGATGAGTATTGTCTTTCCAAAGATTAGATATAATTTTTATTTTTTAGGGCAAGATTTTCATACCATCAATGGTTCCATTATAGAACAAAAAGTCAGGACATTATCAGATGATCACAGTTTTAGGAAAATTACGGAAAATTGCAGACCTTAAATTGGTCTGCCCTGGGATTAGAGGCGTCTGGCCTTATGGGGATAGCCATGGAGTTAGAAAAGAATCCATAGGAGAAATTATCTCAGAAAAATCAGAAAACACTTTAAGAAATGTGAGCTCTGTGGAATGGCTCTGATTTCAATTTTGTTATAGGCTTTAAAATCAAGGAAAGAATGAGGAAGAACAGACTGACACAGGGAACGTTCCTTTTTCTTTTACTCTCTTTTGGCTCTTAAGGTACTTTGAATTTGAAGGAGGACCTGGAAACTGTATTACTCATGTCAAATAATTTTGCTGCACTGATCTTTGAAACACTCCCAGAAAGGGAATCTACAGTATTTATTGGGTAAGCAGGTTCATTAGTTCACAGAAGAGATGAAATGGCACTCCTAGATATACAAACACAACACAGGGGAGAGACCAGAAACATGTAAACATGCCCCTTGCATGCCCTGAGCAAAGAGGTGAAGGTTGCAAGTTCTGAGGTTGCTGTCAAGATCTGAGAAGCTAAATGGAGGAATGGTAGTTAGCTATCTACCATTATAAAATGGTAGGAGCAAAAGATAGACCCACAGTAACACTAAATTCAGCAGAGTTTATGTCTGTGTCCCCAGCAGCCTCTTTATGGACCTTTCCATGTTCCCCTAGAATTCCCTCTTCACCCAAATTGACAGATTTTGTGGCCTCAGTATCCACCTCCCTCTTCCCACATTCTCTTCTATGCCATGCAGCCAAAGATGTGATGGAACGTAGAATTAGTGTAAATCCTCACGACATTCTTGCTATGTATATTTGGGATATTTTGTTGTTGTTGTTTTCTACCAATGTTCCTTTTATTTTTGCTCACAGCTGTACTGAGATATAATTCACACACTTGATAATTCACTTATTTGAAGTGCACATGTCAATTCAATGATTTTCAGTGTATTCACAGAATTGGGCCACGTCACCACTGCCCCTTTTAGGACACTTTCCTGACCTTAAAAGAAACCACGTGCTGAGTAGTAGTAACTCCCCATTCCCTCTTCCTTCAGCCCCTCACTGTCACTTATCACTTATACATTTCCTATAAATGGAATTATACAATGTACAGCCTTTTGTGGCCAGCTTCTTTCACTTAGCATAATTTTTTACAGGTTCATCCATGTTATTGTAATATACATTTATTCATTATTACTTTGTCTTGCCAACTGCTACTTTATTGTATGGATATACGATATTTTGTTTATTCATCAGTTGGTAGACACTTGGGTGGTTTTCCCTTTTTCAAAATTGTGAATGTGCTACTATGAATATTTGCATGCAAGTTATAGATTCTCTGGGATGTATACCTAGGAGTGGCCTTGCTGGGTTCTACGGTAACTCTGTTTAACTTTTGAGGACTTGCCAGACTGTTCTGTAAAGTAATGCTATTTTACATTCCCCCCAGCAAGGTATGAGGGTTTCAATTCCTCCATATCCTCATTATTTGTTATCTCCGCATCACCAACATTTGTTATTATTGATCTTTTTTGTTATAGTCATCCTAGTGGGTATGAAGGGATGTATTCCTTTGTGGTTTTTATTGCAATTCCATAATTATTAGTGATGAGCATATTTTCATGTACTTATTGCCTACTTATTTGTCTTCTATAATAAATGTCTATTCACATTTTTACCTATTTTTAAGTTGGAGGGTTCTTTTAATTTTTGAGTTGTATAGTTCTGTATAAGTTCTTGATACCAATCCCTTATTAGATATATAACTTTCAAATCTTTTGTGCCACTCCGTGGATTGCCTTTTTACTTTTTGATAGTGTTATTTGAAGCACGAAAATTTTAAATTTTGTTGAAGTTCAATCTGTATATCATTTTTAGGAATATTACCATCTCAACAATATTAAACTATCTGATCCCATGGGTATCTTTCCATTTATTTAGGTCTTCTGTATTTTTTTCCAACAATATTTTATAGTTTTTAGAGTACAAGTTTTATATTTCTTTTGTTAAATTTATTTACAAGCATTTTATGGTAAAATTGTTAATGCTATTATAAATTTGGTTGTTTTCTAAATTTCATTTTCAAATTGGTCATTGATAGTGTATGGCAATGCAGTCAGGTTTTTTTTGTTGTTGTTGACCTTTTACCCTGCAACCTTGTAGAAGTTATTAGTTCTAATAGCTTTTCAGTAAATTCCTTAGGATTTTCTATATACCAGATTATGCTATCTGCAAAAAGAGAGTCATATTTCTTCCCTTCTAATGTGAGTGCATTTTATTTCATTTTCTTGCTCAATTGCCTTGTCTAGAATATTCAGTACAATATTGTATAGAATTAGCAAGAGCAGACATTCTTGTTTAGTTTATGATTTTAGGGGAAAGTATTCAGTGTTTCATCATTGACTGTGATGTTAGCTATGAGTATTTTTTATAGATGCCTTTTATCAGGTTTAGGGAGTTTCCTTCTATTCATAGTTTGTCAAGTGGTTTTATCATGAATGGGGGATTTTCATTTGTTTGTTTTGATATTTGTTTTTAACACCTGGAATTTTAAAATACTGAAAGTATGCCTTGGCCTTCTATTGAGAACACTAAGCAAGACTTTTCTAGGATTCCTGAAAGCACAATCCACCTACTCATAATCTGCACTTGAATTTGCCAAAGGATAGTTCTTTCCTTGTTTGACAGATGAGAAAATTGAATCTCAGAGAAGTGCATTGTGGGAGGTGGGGCATCAGATAACCAGCATTCAGGGCAGACAGATGAGTCCTTTGGGTAACCAATCTGATCCTGGTTCTGAAATTGTTTACCATCTCTCATGACCAAGCTACTGCTCTTGAGTTTGCTGTGGAAAACAATTAAGTTAGAAGAGACTGGTTTTTCAGTACCTGTGCCTTGTGTCATGGAAGGTACTGTCTGGACGCTATGCATTGCAATGTTGGGCAACATCTTGGTAGCACAGTAGCACATCCAAAGGTCTTCCTTCACAGTACTATCAAGATCTCCTATGTTACCTGATTTATTTGAAGAAGAAGGCCATGTAGATAACCACTGTGTGGAGAGAGTCATAAACTTGACTATTTAGAAGTTCAGTTATGTCCTTCCATTGAGAGTTAAAGGGGTTTTAATAACAACAGGTTATCTTCAGGTGGGTTGTTAGGCTCTGTCTTCCCTCTTCTTGGTTTCATCATTTGGTATAGGAACTGCATATGGACTGTTCTCTGAGGGATTGTTCCATGACAGAGCTAAAAGCTACAGCATTACTTTTCACAGGTTTGTAGAAGGATGCTAATACAGAATATGTTGATTTAATAATTTATAAATTACTGAGAATACAGAACGCTATACTGTGATGGGCTGGTGGACTTTCCAATGCAAGGGCTTTGTCTCACTGTCTAGAAAAGTCCCTAGAAGAACTGAGCGTTTGTTCTGACACTGATTTGCAGGAGCTTCAGCTACAGTTACTGAACAACATTTTGCTTGTTTAGCATTCAACAACCTTAATATGTAGTATAAAGTGAGAATCGTTTAGACATAAAAACAAAAGTGACATTGACATGCACTCAATTGGTATTTCCTGGTCACCACTAATTTCAGAGTATCTGCCCATTTATTGCCTCACTGTGGGCTTCTTAATATTTCTCAGGCACATGCATTTGAACATGAGAGATCCATGATATCTTATTTCTGAGCCTATTTAGATAAATTTCTAATAATTATGGCTACTTATTACCTAATCCATTGGAAGATCCAGATAATTAGAGTAAGAGTATTGAAATTCAATGGAAGACATTGTAAAAGCCTGGTTTGTTAGCCATCATGGGAAGTGGCAGCCAGCAGTAGAGAAAGAAGGATTAAAAGTGAGCACAAGCCCTTAAACCCTATGAGGTAATTCAGTGGTGAGGCATTGGTACATAACAACTTGATATTTTAAATGATGTTCGTAAATGTTGGCCATAAGTCAACACATAAAAAAATAAAATTATATTCACAGATTTTTTTCTGGAGAAGAATCACCCTGCTGACTACTAACTGTGGCTACTAAAAAATATGGCAAATTTTAAAACATTCAGAATATGAAACATACTTTAGAGGATAAACTTTAATTCTCTAGTAGATTCATGTTTGTGAACACTTCTTTCTTTGATGATTCTGACTGATGAGCAGACAGTTGGCGGGTTTCAACTTGCACAAACTTGCAGGTGGTGAATTTCTCTCTTCTCCAATGTGAGCAACTGAGGTAGTGGTTTGAGTTTGTGGTGGACACAAAGGTGGCGAGGGAGTGCAAGAGACTGACTGCAAAACCAGAAGTTCTGGTGATCTGTAAAAGGAGAGTTGCCTTGGGTTTTGTACTGCCACTGATTTTTAACAGTTGTGAGACAGTCACACGTATTGGTATTACATGGGCATTTCAATGGTGGTTAACATTCTTCCCACTTAACTCTTCACTCATGACTTAAGGAGGGAGTGTTGTAAAGTAGTAGGAGCATTATTTTTGGAGTTAGAATTTGGTGGAATCTCTTTTCTCTCACTAGCCATATGAGCCTGAGTAAGTAAGTCTCACTTTTCTCATTTGTGAAATAATAATAATAATAGATACCTACCTTGCAAGGTTCTTTTCAGAATTAAAGACAATATATGCTGTATGCCTCAATCAGTGCCTGGCACATAGTACATACTCTATATATGTTAATTTTGTTATTAATAATTATTATTTTCAACACTAGAGAACTGAAGATGGTTACAGTTTAAGATCTATATTTGTTCCACAAAAGCATTCTAGTGACGAACTTCCCAGACAGCTTGGCCAGCATTCTACTTACCTCTGAAAAGTGTAAGATGTGATCAAGAGGTATGAAATTTGAATGTTTAAATAAGTTAATATTATTTTTTAAAAATCCTCACCCAAGGACATCCTTATTGATTTTAAAGAGAGACAAAGTGAGGGAGAGAAACATCAATGTGAGAAAGAAACATCGATTGGTTGGTTGCCTTTTGCTTGTATCCCAACTGGGAACCAATTTGTAACCCAGGCATGTGCCTTGACTGGGAATTGAACCCATGACCTTCCAGTCTATGGGCGAATGCCCATCCAGCTGAGCCACACCGGCCAGGGCAAGCTATTCTTTTAAAAAGCATAAAGGTTTGATTTTTTTCTTACGGTAATTTCTATTATAATTTCTGTATCCTTGAAAGTCACTTCTGAACTCAGAGCTTTTGTTGTATTTTTTGGCTATCTGTGCCACTAAAACGTATTTGAGAAGGAAGGTTTCCAGCACTATGTGGTTCAAGAGCCTCTGGAACATATGTGATTGGTTTGGTTATGGAGTACCATGTCCAGTGCAACTATGCTAGAGTCTACCCTTCTTTTCAAGAAACAAAGTTAATGCATGTCTTATGAACACTCCTGGGTACCTCTCCCTAGCTATCATATTATTCTCTTTGATGTGTTTAGATCACTGTAGAACAACAACAGACACCATCAAATGCTCTTGATTTGGGTGCTGGTGGCTGTTCATAGACCAGCTATAGAGATGAGTCATGAGTGACAGACAGCTCTTCCGAGTGAATAATCCTGCCCTGAAAACCTCATACTGCACATGTATACTACAGGACCTCGTCTTATAACAATATTCAGGGGTGGGTGTATTAAATAACATTTTTGTTATTTAAATGAAAGTCATGTAGCATATGAATAGGTAGTAATTAAGAGGTAATGATTACAAGCCTTTAAAAGTATTTTTTCTTTGTGTTTTTTGGTACATTACAAATTCTTTATAATGGACCTAAAAATTCCGGGAAAAATAACAAAAAATGTTTAAATGACTCGATTATATATTTAAAAAAAGATATGGAGGTATTCTTGACAAAGATTTTTTTGTACCTGCTTACTATTCTGACTTTCTTTCTTGCTGTTTTGATTGTGCTCAGCCCTTGCTCAGGCATGTCTTGTTAGATTTAGGCTCAGCTAGTCCAAACAGGGGAAGCTGGTCCACAAGGCCAGGTCTGTAGCCACAGCCAACGACCAGTACAGAGCAAGTGTCGATGCCAGACTTCTTGAAGCAGCCTCCAGCTTCCCCAGACCGCTATGGAATTGTACCAAATGTTTGGACAAACTTCTGCCTGGGGAAAACTTATAGCAGCACTTGACGCAGATATGTGACAGTAATTGTTCCAGCTCCTCGAGGAGGTCTTATTGGAAGCAGGCAGCACAGTCCTATGACTGCCTCCTAAAAACAGCCCCATCCGGCCTGCATTTGGGGGGTTCAGCAATGAAAAGGACAACAATTCAGCTAATCGATTCACCTAAACTTGAGCATGACTGGAGTGGGTGGAAAAGGAGCAGGTTTAAAATAGCCATTCTTTCATTATAGTGATGAAGAAAAGTTGATACAAACATTTGGCTATTTTATTTACTGACCCATATATTTTCAACCAACTCAGAACAAGTACTTTATTTGCAGGTCTGGACTGGCTAAATCTCTAACCTACTAGAGAGAAATGCTAATCAATCTTGATGGCTATTTTAGATTGCATTTCGGTAAAGTAAACATTTTGCATAATTTAATATCCACAACTTAATTAAATAACACATCCTATAAATATCTTCTCTCTGAAGATGTTAAGACTTTGTTGGAAGAATCATTGTGTTTGTGCAATGCATTTGCTCATACACCACTGTTCGTTAGGTTGTGTCAGCATATTTATTTTAAAAATTGTACTCTATAACTTGGAGGCAAAATTGCATTCTGAGCTAAAACTCAATGTCCAAAGTCTTTGTCCAAACGCAGTTTTCTAGTGTATACATGGAATGGAAGTCTCATGCCTCTCTGAAAGCTTTGAGAACTATAGGAAGACCTGTAAGATTCCAACAAAAGAATCTCATCTATTGCAGTTCGTTGTGCACGAGGACAGGCCATACTGTCTGGGAAGGGATCTGGGCTGTGGGAGAGAATACAGTCTTCTGCAACACTGTGCTGAGAATCAGGGTACTTAGGCTTTATCTTTGGTTGCACTATTTGAAGTAGTGGACTGGAAACAGCATGGACTTTGGAGTCACTTGGAACTCTGTGACTCCAGTCTACCATCAGTGGATCTACTTCCACTGATTACTTAATTTGGGAAAATTTCTTCACCTCTTTGAGCCATGTATGTGGATTGATTGAGATGACATACAGAAACTCCAGCACACTGTTCATTTTCTCCTCTTCTGATTTATGGTGTTGTTCAAAGCTACTGAATGACTCGCTTTTCCTCCACTGTTTACAGTTCTTTTTCTGAAAGCTCATTGTTTTAAATAAGTGGCTATCCTTGCATTTATGTTGCTGAAAAATAACATACTAAGTCAAACAAATGATAAAATTAATTACAAGGTCATCCCTAAAAAGAGCAAATTATTATGCAGAGTATAAGGACATCTCACACAGTTATAGAATGGATAGAAAATTACACCTTACTGCCCACAAACCCCTACTTTTGGGGACTTTCTCTGCTTTCTGTGGCCTTGTACTATGTAGACAGAATTAGTCCAAACCACCCACCAAGTCCCCATGTGCAGGGATCTGATAGGCCTGTGAATGAGGTTGGCAGTAGAAATGTGGCCTTTTGTAAATGAGGAGAAATGTCCTTTTTACCACTGTCTGTTTTAAGAAAACGATAGAAAAGAGAGAAATCTTTATTTATCAGAATTATTCTCTTACCTGTAGCTCGCTAGTTTATCATCTCCACGTGTTACATAAAAAAGCCTGAGGCTTCTGTAGCCCACCACCATTCTTCCCGCTCATCCAAATCCATGGATCTCTCTATCTTTCCTCCCTTCCCCCTTCATTCATTCCAGAAATATCTACAGGGGCCCTGCTGTGTTCCAGGCACTATACTAGGCCCTATAAACGCACAGTTTGAGAAAACATATGTTGTGCCTGACCTCAAGGAGGAAGCGGCAATAAGTTAAAGAATTACACAAGTGAAGATAAAGTTGCAGTTTTGATTAGAGCTATGGAGGACATATTCATAAATACTGGGTAAACTGGGAGTGCATTTGAGGAGGCATTGATGTAGGGAGGGAGGTATGGTTTGGCTTCCTTAAGGGAATTAAGCTTAAATTGGAAAAGTAGGTTCAAAAGCAGAGAAGTGAGGGGATGTATTCAGGCAGAGGAACTACACATGCAATATTCTATGGCAGAAAGGAAAGTGCCCTTTCTGAGGAGCCGTGAGGCCAATATGGCTGGAGTGCAGAGAACATGTTAGAGGAAGTTTGGTGGGTGAAGGGATTGGGGAGGGAGACATGAACCAGACAATGTTTAGGATTTCAGTGAAGTATCTTAAGTAATTGGAGAGAAGGGAGATTGGGTAATAGGGTCATATTTGAATTTTGTAATCATCACTGTGGCTGCTATGTGGATACGAGGTGGGAGAATGAAAGGAAAGGTTATGGTTAAAAACAAAGCAAAACAAAAAGACTAGTTTTGAAGCTTTTGCAGAAGTCCAGGTGAAATATAGTGGTAGCGCAAATAGGGTGTTGGTAGAGATGGGGGAACCTGAACAGATAGGACGCAGTTAAGAGTAAACATGTCAGGACATGGGGATTCACTGTACTTGGGAGTGGTAAGAGGAAGGGAAGTGTCAGAGACGACTCCTAGTTCCCTGGCTTGCATGAAACAGTGCATACAAGTATCATTTACTGAGCTTAGGGGTTCTAGAAAAGGTTCACTTTAGGTGTAGTAGGGGGATTGTGAAATCCATTCTGGAGAAGTTAAGTTTAAAGAATCTTTAAGACATCAGGAGAGATGTGTAGTTTGCTTATGAAGGTGGGTGGGAGATTGGTAGCTGGTAAGAGACTCAAGGTCAAGAAAGAGTTTTGTTTTTGCAGGTGAAAATGGGAATACTTTAAAGCTATGTGTCTAAGAAACCAACTGAGTTAGGGACTGAGAGGTGTTCCAACAGGTAATTCATCGAAGAAGTCATTGATAGAGTAGCTTCATTAAAGTGGTGGGGATGGAAGAGACGTTGAAGAGATAGGATGTTTACAATATATGTTTTAGAATAGTAAAACCTTATGGCTCATTGAAAAATGCTGCTGGGGGGTATTGTTAGAGCAAGGGTTAAATATGTAATAGAGAAAGCCTAATCAATGTAAATGATGCCTGAGAAGATGGAAGTGGGTGAGATCCAAAGACCGTGGGCCATAGTTGGTCTCTAACATGCAAGTACATAGGTGTCAAGATATCAGTATGTTTGCATGTTCCTGGTGGGGAATCGAGAGGAATCCAGTCTGACAGCTTCTGTTTACTCTGTGAAATAGGAAGAGAGGGAAGCCACTTGCTGAGAGTGAGAGGAGAGGTGGGAAGAGGAGGGTGTCAGATGCTGGAACTATCATTACAGAAAATGGGGGGATGAGATTGACAGAGAAATAAGGCTGCCTAGATGTGAGAATGGCGTTTAGAGAGCAGTTGAATGTTTAGCCCTGTAGCAGAAGTTTTCTGACTAGACCCCCTCCACAGGGTGGTCTCTGTGTTTTGAATTCTCTCAGCTGTCATACAGAGGCAGCCTCTGTCCCTTCACATCAACTGACTTGTTTCACATTGGCATGATTCTGTGGCTCTGTCGTACACACATGTTGAATCTCAGCCAAAGAAGAGAGCAACTCAAGGACGGGGAGCGTGGCTCCACAATGCTTAATAGAACTCCGCGCCCATAATGGGGGGTTTTTAAGGGATAACTAAGGGCTTATGAATATTAAAAGGGTTTATTAAGCTTCTGTCAAAAATAGGACATTCTATCCTGGGAACTTAGGGCAAGGACATAATTTCTTGTTTTATATATGGTTTTATGTAATAAAATATATGGATGACCATCCTTACCTGTGTCAATGAAAAGGATGACTTTTTTTAGACCAATCTAAGTGTTGTCTTTGAAGCCTCTCCCAACCTCGAGGTTCTCCTTGAGCCCTGCCAGGGTTATTGTAGCACTTGTAACATGGAAGAATGTTTGAATGCTCATTTGATTCTCTTCCACATTAGTCTGACTCTTTGTGAAAAGTGGCTGAATCTTCCTTTTCTCAGAGCTTAACCTAGGACCTAGTATATGCAAGATGCCAGTAGAAGTTCCTAAATTGAAACACATGATATTCAACAGGTAAACACAACAGAAGTTATACTGATTCTCTTGATCATCTTCACCTCAGGGAAGACCTGTTCCTCCCTCAATTCTCCTTGTCTCACTGTTTACCTAGTTGCTTAAACTAGAAACTCAGGATTTCCTTTAATTCTTCCCTTTTACTTACCTTTCACATTTAATCCATCATCATTCTTGTGTGATCTACCTTCAATTCTTTGTAGAATTTATTTATCTCCATTCGGATACTGCCAAAGTCTAAGCTACCATCATCTCTTAGTTGGACTATATCAACAAGATTAGACACTAGACTTGGGTGGTGAGCACACAATGGAAGATACAGATGTCATAAAGTGGTACATCTGAAATTTATATACAGTGAATATCCAATGTTACCCCAATAAATTTAAAAAAGGAAAAAATTAACTTTTTCTTCTTTTACCTGCCTCTCCCCCAACAAGCCACTATTCATCCATCAGCCCAAGTAATCTGAAAAAATACGAAT
Organism: Carollia perspicillata; assembly: GCA_004027735.1. Classification (NCBI taxonomy): domain Eukaryota; kingdom Metazoa; phylum Chordata; class Mammalia; order Chiroptera; family Phyllostomidae; genus Carollia; species Carollia perspicillata. Next base: position 26,007 of record PVKM010001633.1, read on the forward strand.
CTAATCATCTTGCTCTCCTCCCTTACTTAGAACCTTTTAAGGCTTTTCCTTGCACTAAGGAAGAATCCATTTCACACTTTGTGAAACGATGTCTTCAAATCCTTGTATGGCATGGCTTTTGCCTGTCTCCTTTAGGTCATGACATGACACCCTCAATTTTTGGCACTACCCTCAATTGTTGGCACTAACAGTAATGATTTTCTTTTACTTTAAGCTCCAAGGACTTCCTACATTTGTACCTTTGCAACACTGTTACATATACTTGGAACATTCTTCACATACTGAATGGCTAATTCTTTTTGTCTTTATGTCTCAACCTAAATGTTCCCTTTCTAGAGATGTCTTCTCTGTCCACAATTATTTCCTGGGGGGATTCTCTCTACTATTAAATACTTATTGTTTTCCTTCAGAAACATTTGTCACAATTTTTAAGTGTATATTATTTGCTTATATGTCTTTTATATTGTAAGCTCCACAATGGCCAGGAATTTGTCAAGTCTATTTACTGTAGTATACCCAGTAACCAGCACAATGCCTATGGTATAGAGTTTATTAAACATTTATTCGATGAATTAAGGAATAGACGCATCAATGAATGAATAAAAATAAATTACTGGGTGGATGGAGGATGGATTGTTGGACAGATGGATGCATGGAGGATGGATGATTGGATGAATGGATGGATGGTTGGATGGATGGATGGATGGATGGATGGATGGATGGATGGATAGAGTGGAAGGAATAAGACAACTTAAACTTACAGGGTTATTGAGAGGACAACACGGAAATGAACACAAAAAATGTTTGAAAAACAAATGACTTATATTGTTATGAAGCATTTACATTATGTTACACTTGCTGTAGCCTGGATTGTTTCATTGCTTTATGTCAGTTTTCTTTTGTTCTACTAAAAACAAAAGATTTAGAGCATGTTACAATTGATTTCCTAGCTACTTTTGCTAAGAAGCAGCCTATTAATATGTCATAGTTAACTATTGAAATAAGTTTCTTCATAAAATACGACTCCAATCTGATGACGTCTGGATGATTGTATATTTGTGTGTGCGCACACATGCATGCTAGTATGATGCATTGAGCTCCTAGAGAACTGTGTCGTGTCTTTGCTTTCTCATCCTACGATACTGCTTTAGTTGAATTGAATTTTCTTTACACAGTTGAGTCCAGTTTTGAGAGCTACTAGGTCTTCATGCCAAGCAATATTTGGTAAAATTTTTGTTTCCTCTGGCTTCTCTCTCTTTCTTCATTCAGTTGCCCATTTCTTTTTGTTATGTGGGTTTTCTTTTACTTTCAAATTCCATATCACAGACCACCTAGTGTACTGCTCATTTTAAGTAGGAAAGGACACTTCGATGTTCTCACTCTTCTTTGACTGTTGTTTCACCTCCTGTGTTTCAAAATGTTTGGCTTCTTGGGAATAGCTTACTTGACAAGTATAATTTTACACATGTTAGAAGTGGGGAAAAGCCCTAACAAAAGTGAGCACATAACTTCAACTCCATTATGCTAAAGATAGGCTGCAATTTATTATGATTGTTGAATTCCAGACTCTTGATACAACTGATTTATACTAGCCCAAATTAGATTTAACTCTGTCAAAACCTTAGAATTGTGGATATCCAGGCAATTAGATATTATAAGGCTATGAGTATTAAAAACATACAGCTGATTAAGGGTATATCTCCTATTATTCTAAGGGCACATAAACTAGAAAATGCTCATGCTTTGTTTTAATAACTCTTCTCTCTATAATCCAGTCACACAGAATTGACAATAATACCACGAAGACTATTCACACATCTGATAGGCATGTCCTAATTGTCTGTTATATATCAAGCACTTTTCTAAAAAGGCCCTGCGATGACTTGTTTAGGAACATGGACATTGGTGTCGTAGTTCCAGTGCTTCTTGGCTGTGTGACCTTAGAGTAGCTTCATCTTTATGTGATTTTATTTCCTCACCTCTGTGGTAAGTTCTATGAAAATTAAGATATAAATAAAGTATTTTCTTCAGATTAATATAATTAAATTATATAAAACCCTTAACATAGATCGTAGCATAGAATAAGTACTTGGTAGATGATAACCATTCATAGTGTAGTTCCTTTACTTATCCCCATTTTTAGAATAAATATGATTATTTTAGTAAATGGCTCCATTCATGATAATGTCATAATTGTAAAATTTAAGTTAAATGATAGTTTTGGTATAGATGTAGATGAAAAGATATATTAAGAAAAATGAATCAGACAAGTTACTTTATCGTGAGCACCCTATCCCACTGACATCACTTAATTCCTTGCAAGGTACCTACTTTGTTGTTGGCTCTGATATTGAACCCAAGCCTGTCACCCTAGAAATTGAACCCATTTGTCCTCATTATTTTGTCTATTCCCAGTCTGTGGCCTCATGAAGTCCTGACCTAGTATGCAATAGCATGGCATGGTCAGGGAGCTGCATGTTGTCTAAGTAGCCAGAGAATATATTGCAAGATGCAGAGACTGCTGAGAAGGGACAGGTAGGAGCCAGATCACGAACAACTTTGATCACTAAGGTGTTTTTATTTAAATAGAACAGATTACATAAGAGAAAAATGCATCAAGCTAATCTTGGGGCTAACCTTGAATGGGGCAGGGTTTAGTGTGTTCTATTAATAAATAACAACACAACTGTATACACACTCCAGTGGATGTTCATGGTGTTACAAATAAATTTATAATCTAATTGAGAAGGCAACACACACATACAAAAGATACCAAACAATTATAGACAAGATATATTAAGTTACAAAGGAAGGACAATGACAGTTTTTCTTCAGATATTCAGAGGAGGAAAAAACAGTTTCTAGAATCATCAAATGCCCTTGAGATAGTATCTAGGAGTTTCTATATTCCTAGGGCTAATTTTAGAATCTCACAACTAAATATACTTGCAAACAATGATGGACTGCTTTGTTGAGTTAGAACGACACTGTGGATGGATGGCCATCCAAGTGAAGTGCAATACAGCTCCCGAGTAAGGCTGCAAATGCACCATATATTTCTCAATAATACAGTAGACAGTGTTGTTGTTTTCACTATTTCTACTTCAGTCCCTTACAAATTTCTATGAACAGAATTGTGAAAACATAACCAACATAATCAAGAGTCAAAATTTCTCTGGGAGACAGATACACAAAATGTGAGTGGTAGGTAGCACGAGGCCTTTAAACTTCAGAGAAAACTAGAAGTTTACACAGGACTCAAATATTTCAACAATTCTGGGGCTATTTCCATAGCTGTGATGAGCTAATTTTGACTTTCACCATCAACCCATTTTATCAAGTCATGATTTTAATCAAAATGTCTCTTCCTTAATTTAATTCAAGATATTATTGAGTACAGCTCTGTGCTAAGCATTACACCAGTCAATAAGAAACACCATGGTAAACTAGTCCTTACTCTCAAGGGGTTCACATTCTTCTCATCAGAGGTGGAATAAGTTGTGTTGATCTATTGTTCAAAGACAGTGAGAAGATCTTACAAGAATGGCACCCACCATACAACCACTCACCAGTTCTGGGCCCTTGGATTAGCTGGTAACCTCCTTATCTGTCAAAACCATGCTCACTGATCTCACTGTCTGTTCACACTGCTTATATCAAGGGAACTCTGAGGGTCACCCTTAATTCTACTATATATTCCTAGCTCATTCATTCCCCACTCTGAGGTGACTGTCCCATACCTTCAGTCTCCTTAAAATTCTACTCTCACTGCCAGGTAAAATTCTTGCTTTCTATACCACTGAAAAAGTAGGAGTACCCAGAAAAGAACATTCAGAACTCCCCCCACCACCTGTACTCTCTGACTTGCCTACAGCTGCACCCACATATTTTGACTTCTTTCCCAGTACCTATTTTTTAAAGTATACTTTATTGATTATGCTATTACGGTTGTCTCAATTTTTCCCCTTTACCTGCTTCTGCCCTGTTACCCCTTCCCTCCAGCAATACCCCCCTTAGTTCATGTCTGTGGGCTGTGCATTTAAATTCTTTGGCTTCTCCATTTTCTATACTATTCTTAACATCCCCATGCCTATTTTCTACTTACCAATTATGCTTCTTAATCCCTGTACCTTTTCCCCTATACTCCTTCTTCCACCCCCCAGCTGATAACCCTCCAAATGGTCTCTTTATCTATGATTCTGTTCCTGTTCTAGTTGTTTGCTTTTGTTTTTTAGATTCCATTGTTGATAGTTGTGAGTTTGTTGTCATTTTAATGTTCATAGTTTCAATCTTCTTTTTCTTAAATAAGTCCCTTTAACATTTCATGTAATGAGGGCTTGGAGATAATGAATTCCTTTAGCTTTACTTTGTCTGGGAAGCACTTTATCTGCCCTTCCATTCTAAATGATAGCTTTGCTGAATAGAGTAATCTTGGTTGTAAATCCTTCCATTTAATCACTTTGAATACTTCTTGCCAGCCAATTCTTGCCTGTAAGGTTTCTTTGGAGAAATCAGCTGATAGTTTTATGGGAACTCCTTTGTGGTTAACTCTCCGCTTTTGTCTTGCTGCTTTTAAGAATCCCTCTTTATCTTTAACCTTTGGCATGTTAATTATGGTGTGTCTTGGTGTGGTCCTGGTTGAGTCTAACTTGTTTGGGATTCTCTGTGCTTCCTGGACTTATATGTCTATTTCCTTTGCCAAATTAGGCAAATTTTCTTTCATTATTTTTTCAAATAAGTTTTCAATTTCTTGCTCTTCCTCTTCTCCTTCTGACATCACTATGATTCGGATGTTGGCAGTGATGGAGATGTCACAGAGTCATCTTATACTCTCCTTGTTCTTTTGAATTCTTGTTTCTTCATTCTGTTCTTATTGAATATTTATTGCCTCCTTAGGTTCCAAATCATTGCTATGGATCCTGGCTTCCTTCCCTTCACTGCTGGTTCTCTGTGGATTTTTCTTTATTTCACTTAGTGTAGCCTTCATTTCTTCCCTTATGTTTTTGCTATACTCCATGAGCTCTGTGAGCATTTTGATCACCAGTGTTTTGAACTCTGTATCTGATGAGTTGGCTATCTCTGTTTCGCTTAGTTGTTTTCCTGGGGGTTGGTTCTGTTCTTTCATTTGGGCCACATTTCTTTGTCTCCCCAATTTGGCACCCTCCCTATGTTTGTTTCTGTGTGTTAGGTAGAGCTGCTTTGACTCCCTGTCTTAGCGCCCCCATCTGGATGGATGTGGCATCTTTAAATCCTTGGTTGTCAGACTTCCTCACAGTTCAATTTTCTGGCAGGTCTTCTAGTACCCACTCGAGGTCACCTCTCACCCCCACTCCTCTATTCTGCTTAAAGGACATTCCTCTGAAAATTCTCTGTCTCTTTCATGCACAATTTTTCTCCCTCCCATGGATTTTTTTAGATACTTGTTATAATATCTTTTATTTTTTAAATCACTTTATCCTGCATACACTTTCAGTTGCTTCCCCATTTATCTGCTTCTTTTTATAGCAAAATCCATAAGTATCTATATTCCAATTATCTTTAATTCCTGTCTTCCCATTCTTACTTAAACCAATTTTGTGTAGGATTTTAAAAAATATTTTATTTATTTATTTTTAGAGAGAGGGGAAGGGAAGGAGAAAGAGTGGGAGAGAAACATCAATGTGTGCTTGTCTCTCATGTGTCCCCTACTGGGGACCTGGCCTGCAACCCAGGCGTGCGCCCTGACTGGGAATTGAACCAGCAACCCTTTGCTTCACAGGCCCGTGCTCAATCCACTGAGCTACACCAGCCAGGGCATTGTGTAGGATTTTGTTTGAATCCCTGATAAATTACTCTTAACAGGATCACTATGGACTTCCATGATGACAAATCCAATGGATAGATTCCCAGTTCTCATCTTAACCTACCCCAATTTAATACTCTTGCTTCTTTGAAAACTTTTTCATTTGATTTTGAGGTTATTTCTCTGACTTCTGGTTCTACTCCTACCAGAGTGACTACCATGGCTTTATTTCTTTTGATGGTTTCACCTCTTTTTGATGGTTTTCACTTCATCTAAATTTCAGAATACTTCAGGGCTCACTCCTATGACCTCTTCTTTTATTTATGTATGATTATTGTCTAGATGATTTCACCTAGTCTTTTGGCTTTTAAGTCCATTTTTAACTGATGAGGTCTGTTTCCATAAGTTTGTGACTGTTCACTTGATCTCCAGATATTTATATTCAGTAATCTCCTGTGTATCTCCACTCAACTATCTAATAGGCACTTCACACTTTCCCAAAACAGAACTCTTGTGTTTCCTACCAAACCTATTTCTATCACAGTCTTCCTAAATTTAGTAAATGACAACTTTGTCTGTCTAATTGCTTAGGCCAAAAATATTGAAGTCATCCTTGAGTTCTCTCATTGTCTCACCCTGCATGTCAGTAAATCCTGATGGTTTTACCTTAGATGTAGATTGAGAATCTGAGCATTTTTTACACTCTCTATTGCTTTCACATTGGCTAAAGCCATCATCTTCTGGATTACTCTAATAGTCTGTTAACTTGTTTCCCTGCTTTTGCTATGCTCCCCAACGATGTATTTTCCTGTAAAAATGCAAGTCAGATTATGGAACTCCTCTGTAAATCCTCTCCTGGACACCAATCTCGTTGAAAGCCAAAGGTGAAGTTTTTGTTTGTATAGCACATGTACCCTTTCTACGTCTCCTTCTACTTTCCCTGTTCTTTCAGTCCACTCTAGCCACACTGTTCTTGAACACTCAGGCATGTTCCCTCTTCAAAACCTTTACACTTGCTTTTTCCTCTGCTTGCTATATTCTTCCCCCATATGTCTACATGGCTTATTCCCTGGGTTTCTTCCAATAAAATTATACCTTATTAGTGAAGCTTTCCTGAATGGCCCTATACAGCACTCCTCTACACATGTGCATGCGCACACAAGCACACATAATCTTTGTAATATTGGGCTTGCTTTATTTTTTCTCCATAGTACTTATTACTACCATTAACTTATCTATTTGCTTATTAACTGTTTCTCAGAATAAAGAACATTCTATGAGGGCAAGGATTGATTCACCATTTTGCGCAGTTTTAACACTGGGCATAAAACAGTACCTGATTCATAGTAGGTGTTTCATACATTTTTCTTGAATGAATAAATCTATAAAATGAAGATAATACCTGTATGAAAGTTGAAGTGAGGATAAAATTATGTACTGTATGTTAGTCCATTTAAAAACATACAGGACTATAATTTGTTGGCTTTTATTGATTTTTAGATTCTACCTGCTTGTAGAATATGTTATATAATTCTTTTAGGCAGTCTAATCCTGCTTTGTGGAAATCAGAGATGGCATGTCTCAGTCATACAAAAATGGAGAATATCCCTCTGAACAGAAATAGAAACTGGGAACCAAGAACTGGTCTACATATGTAAGGCAGTAAAAAAAAACTGTTGAATATTCTTTTTCTTCTTTTTAACATATTCCCCACACAGGAATAAAAATAGTGTCAGCTTTGAACTTGAAGGATGACATTATATGTGCAGTAGCACATTTTTCATTTTTATGTATAATTTTGAAAATTATGATGTTAAATATATTTTTAACCTATAGATTTGCATTAATATTGAGTGAGGCTTTTACTTTCCATTCAGTGGCATTTAAATTTTGTGCTTTTAACTTCACATCTGATTTTTTTTTTTAAGTTCCAGCAGAGAAGTTAGAGGGAAAACACACAACACATATATACACACATCCACTTTAGGAAATTGGCATTTAGAAATTTTATTGCCAAATGACTCCAGAAGTATAGGCTTTAAAAGCAATATATTGGTCTACATTTGTTCCTAGCACTCCTTTTAGTTCTTATGTGGGCCTCCTGATAAGAAATCATGTCCCAGATGAAATATTACACTTCTATGATGAGTCTTTCTTGTCCTCCATTCTGACCTAGCTATAGTTCCAGGCACTCCTTTTCCCAAACCCTAACCCTAAACCATAACACTTTTCCCCACACTATTGTTATGGCAAACATTACTATATTGATTATGTTTTTGTAAAGATTAAGTCTTATATGTTGACTTATTTACACAGTCAACAAACTTGGGTTCCCGACTCTGTGCCAGGCATTGTCCTGGGGCTGTGAGTGTAAAGATGCATGAGACATGGTCTCCAGTAACTTTATCTCTGCAATGGACTGTGAGTTCTTTGAAGTTCAATGACTGAGTCTTTCATCTTTCTATACCTGGTGATTAGCACAACAGTAAATAAATATATGCAGAATGAATGGAGGAGTCTCTTGATTAGAGCAGGAGTCTCTGAGAACAAAATTTTCTCTGTGTCTACAATGCTTAATGTAATGCTGGCACATAAAGAAAGCTCAGCAGGTGAATAATGAGCATTCAAAGGGCATCATCCACCCTAGTTTCTGGGACAGGACAACTTTAAAGTACCTGAGAAGGGAATCTATGAACCCCGTTGGATCACATTAAACTTTAATCAGTGCTTCTCTGGAGACCCTTTTCTGTCCGTGCATATGTCTGGTACCTAGCCGAGGAATAGATTGATTAAGTCAAGTGTTCCAGAGCATGACTAGTTGCTCAGAGGGGACTGTGCCTCACGGAGGAAGGCCCACATTTGGGGGCTGGTGCTTGAAGGCAATTCTCTGGTACATGTTTATGACACATGAAATCTCTCTGGAAATTTGGGACAGGTTCAGCGCCTGCAGGACTTGTCAAACCATTTCAGGATGTCACTTCCAGGTGGGTGAAGAAAGTTTGGAAAGTTAATTGGCTATTTCCTCACTAAAACCTGAAAATTAAACTCCTCAGGAAGTGCTTCCCAGCATGTACCCATTTTCAGATATCTGTAATTCTTAATTAAAACTGTTTTGATCTCATATGGTACATTTAATCAACAGTTTCCTGACAAGTCAGCTGAGACAAACTCATGTTTTCTTATCAGAGTGAGGAAAAACACTGTAATGTCTTCGTTATGTTGAATGAAATTTCTAAGTCTTTGTAAGGTGCTAACCAATTTGACATCTAGCATATACACTGCTCATCAGTGAAACTCCAGTTATACCATATATACTTTCTGACACATGGTAAATTGTCATTACTACTATATTTTTCTGCTTATAATGTGTACTTTTTGCCCAAATTTTTGAGGGAAAAATAAAGATGCACAGTATACATGAGTAGTACTAATTTCATATCTATATAAATGTTTTAAATTCTTTTATTTATGCTTATGCATTAAAAGTGTAACTCTAGAAAACAGATGGGACAAAGCTACCACCTATGATCATCTTTACAAGGAAAATGTTTCCAGAAGAAAAGATTCCAAGTGGAGTTATTGGCCACATGCATGAAAAAGAATGGATGAATGAAGAAGTTATGACCATCTGGTTTAACAAAGTCTGGTCAGGAAGGCCTGGAGGATTACTTGAAATACCAGCTTTGCTTGTTTTTGATCACTTCAAAGCCCCTGTTACACAAAGTGCAAAAGCAATCTCAGCAGACTTGAAAACCCAACTTGCTGTGGTACCTGGTGGGCCAACCAGCCAAACGCAACCTCTTAATGTGGCAGTAAACAAGCCCTGTAAGGCCCTAATGAAGAGAGTGGACGCAGTCAGCCGGCAATGACTTAACTCCTACAGGCAGGATCAGGAAAACATCCACTGCCCAGGAGGACTGTGACTGGATCCTAAGTTCGAGGAACGGTCTCAAGAAGGGAGTGGTTGTGAAATCATCAGCAAAGCTGTAGATGAAACTGAAAATGATGAAATTTCCCGGGTTGAGGAAAGTAACTTTTCAGAAGACATCGATAATGTAGAAATTGAAGAAAATGCTTCTGCTATTGTCAATGATGAAGAGTTCTTGGCCTTCCATGGTACATAAATATTGTGAATTTATTACCAGTACATAAAATTTATTGCACCTGTATCTCTTCTTGTGTTTTGCAATTATTTATTACATAAAATTTCTTCTACCATAATATGTTAAAAAGCAAATGCTAAAATTCATTTATAATACAAAAACTGAGTATCTAAACATAACTAACTAAATAAATATTTTAATTAAAAATTGAATTGCATTTTTCTGAAAGTTTGGGCCAAAAACTTGGGTGCACATTATACATGGCAAAATATGGTACTTTGATGAAATATTGACCAACCAGCTGTATGAAGGGATAAATTTATTTACTTGAAGACTTGAGGCTGCCAGAGGAGTAGTACTTTGAATAAATTATTAATTAAAATGGCAACAGTGTTGCTGTTCCTGTATTCCCCTTGGTATAATTTTCATTTCATAAGCAACATATGAATATATTCTTTTTATAATAATGCATCACAGACAAGGCCCCCTTGACTAAAACACCTAATTAGTTTAATTATCACATATTACCACTATTACTAGTATTCTTTTCAACCTTGGGTTTTGCAGGTTAGCAGATATATAGGTGTACTCAGAAAATATATAGTACAGTTGTCTGTGTGTGTGTGTGTTTAACTTGTTTAGATAATAGTATACTCTATTGGGCTCATTCTGTTGATTTTTTAAAGTTTATTCAATAATGTTTTGAGAATTTTTAAGGTGGGTTTAGTTGGACTTACCATATTATTTTTGACTGCATGTATGCTATTCTAGTAGCATAGTCATACCACATTTTACCTATTTCCTATTTATTTAAATTGCTTTTAAGGATTCAAGGAATGATGCAGTGAACATCCTTAGACACACATTCTTATGCATTTGGATTAGTCTTTTTATACATAGAACTAGAAGTGTTAGGTCCCTAAGTATGAATATTTAAATTAAGAGATAACACCAAAGTTACCTTCACAAGTGACTTTACCAATTTATGTTCTCACCAGCAGTGTGAAACAATATTATTTCCTCATACCCTTGCCACTATTTTATATTGTAAATGTTTTTAATTCTTTGCAAATCTGCTTAGGCAAAATGACAGCCCATGTTAGTTTTATTTGCATACCTTGGGTCATTCCTCACGTGTAAGGTTGAACATCCTCGTATACAGTATTTATTGCCTAGCTCTATTTTTCTCTTCTTTAGATTCCCTGCCTCTTTTTCTAGTTCTAACTTAATAAACAATGGAAAGGCAGGCATGACAACCTCAGTTAGGCCCACTTAGGCTTAATCTAACCTCAGGTAGGACCTAGTTCCATAAAGTGTTTCTTCCAGCCTTATTTGTTCATTTGTGCTTTCATTTACTAACCAAATTCAAATTGAGCACATACCGTGTGTCAGCACATGCTGGGTCTGGGGCTACGGCGGGGAACCATCCTGGTTCCTCCACCCACAAAGCTTACAGCTAGGGGAAAGATCTGCGGGTGGATCAAACCCTTCCCACTTTCCTGAGAGCATCTTTTGTAGTGTTGATGTTACTGCTAACTTTTACAAGGCTATTAATGGTGTTTTTCTACTTTCCTCCAAGAGAAGACTCAGTTCCCAATGTTCTTCTACCATTTACAGAAATACCCTTCTGTTTATGGCCCCAGGTTGTTCAGGTATATGCATATAGGGATGATCCTTTGTTGGAAGCTATGTCTCCAGCTATTGCGAATCTATAAAATCAAAGGAAAGGTAATGAATTATGCCTGTGTCCTTATGGGATCAATTTTCTCTCTGCTGATCCCACATCGGGCAAGTCATTTTTCCTGATTGTAGGCACCTGCTGATTCACGGGCACAGAGAGGTTGAAATGGGGGCTGCGTAAGGCTTAGAAGTGATGAGAGCATTCTTGAGCGTTCTGAGAGAAAGGGATCAAACCTACATGGAGCCAAAGATCCTATTTCCTGGAACATTGGAAGGAATATTCTGTGTCAGAAGGACAGTCTAACAGTTAGTTTAGTACTGCTAGTGTTTATTTATTGTATATCAGAACATGGCAAGGAAGCATGACTCAAATCAGATTTGTAAGTGGTGCTATTGAGAGGCAGAAAAAAACCCAGTTCCAAATGGATATGAAGACAAGAACAAAATATCCACGCTACCATTTATTACTAGGAAGTCTGGTAAGAGTTTTGTCTGCATTTACTTCTGTAATTCTCATGGTAACCTTGTAAGGTGTATATTGGTATTCCAATTTTACAATGAAACAGTGAATTTTAGAAAGGTTAAGAATTTGCTAAAGGAGATATAGCTGCTAACTGGTTAAATGGGCTTTTAATGTGCGTCCGCTTGGTTCCATTGCCTGGCTTCTTCCCCTGGACCTTTGCCTGTGAAGCTGAAAACCCAGTGTTGGTACCACCATCAGAGAGGAGACTAGGGGCTCCATGGAGTGACCTGGCCAAGAATTCCTCATGTGTTCACGGTGTTGGGTCTTCCACACGCATGTGGAAGAAGGAATGCAGGGACATGTCTGTAGTCTTCATGAATATATTAGTTCTTAATCTATTTTATTTTAATATTGCAAGTAGAAGAATATTTTGTTTCAATTTAGAAACAAATATGTTTACTTGATAGATCCGTGATGAATTTGTTCTTCAGGACACCTTCACTCCTCGTGTTTTAGTAGGAAGAACGCAAGTGTTAGTATCTGGTAAGCATTTTTGTTGTCATTCCAAAAGGAAAAAGATATACTTTTCGACACTAATTGGAAATGAATGTTCTCATGTGGAATGGACTAGGGTGTTAATTGTTCTGTGCTCTGATGGGACATGACCTTTTTGATCAATCATTCAGAATATACATAAATATTGTCAAGTAATGAAATGTCACATGTATGAATGCCTGATCAATTTTCTTACCAAATCTGTGGTTGACATTTACTGATATGTTGCTAAGGAAAACCATGGACAGTGCAGGCTTTGATTTCAGCACCAGAGTGTATTTGTTAAAAGCATGGGCTTGGAGTCACAAAGCCTTGGGTTCATATTCTGCCTCTTCCATGAGCTCTGTTACCTAGTACGAATTACGTCATCTCTCAAGTCTTAATTTTGTCACTGCAAAGCGCTATGTCAGTAAAGGCTGTCTCACAGACTGCCATAAGTGCTCAATGAAGTAATTAATGTAGCATCCTTGGCAAGAAGGATATGCTTAGTACATGTTAGCTATTGTTATCATTATTTAAGAAATGAACTGAAGTGCAGTATTCTCAAAATATAGTTGCTGAACTACCTGCATCAGGACCTCCTAGAATATTTGTTTACATGTTTAAATTTCTGAGTTCCAGTGAGATCTCTGATTCAGAATTCCTTGGGTGGGGAGGGTGAATATAGAGTTTGCGCAGCAGCACACATTCACAGAGCGCGTGCTCATTGATGTTGGAGAACCATGGCCCCAGGAAGAGTGGGGAGGTGGTGATGCCTTAGGCTCTGTTCTGACTACACTGATGAGTTACTGTTATATGCCAGGACCTGCGTTAGGCACAAAGAAAGTGAATAAGAAAGGCCATTTTCAAATTTAGTATATAAGAGAACAATGGCTCTCATTTCTAAGGCGGATTCCATTGTCACTTTGAGGACAAGGAACTGAAGAGAGAATATAGATAATTCTGTATCATGTTTTATTGGAAATTCACAAATGCTCACGTATTCATCTTTAAGCGATATAGGGATGCTAAGGTTAAATGCTTCCCCATTTCATTTTTTTTTTCTGGCATAGACTGAATTGTGTGGAGAGGTAATTTTCGTCTCGTTGGTGGATTGCATAAAAACAGGGCAGGATGATTTTTGCTACTTTTTAGAAATGCATTTCAGAGAAGTGTTTTCCATTTCTGTATAAAGGAGAGAGATGCACAGATAGTTACAACAATGCTCAGGCTCTAAGGTTTAGGCCAGTCTATTTCAATCATGGGAATCTCTAGGATTTAAATTGCTTTTGAAACTGGACTTAGAAGCATGTTCCTTCCCTACAGTGCCTGATTTTTTTCAAGTTACAAAGATCAATTTATGTTAATTTTTTCCCCTTAGCAGAGACATAGTAAATTTTTCAACCCTTGACTTTCATGCAATTTATAACAGTGATTTGGTGTGTCCATGAATGTCATCAATGAAGCGCTGGCACATTTTCATAGAAAGTAAGTTTCAGATTCCATATGAACAGGATGACTCCAATTCTTGTTATTTCGAAATTTTTTACCCTTTTTTTGCTTTACTTTTGGGTCATTTTGTCTGGCCCAGTTTGGAGTCAACCTATAAACTCAGGGTAAGTCCCACCCTGTGCCTATTAATTCTGAATGGAATATATATTCCCATCTTTGCCTACCGTAGACTGACCATGAATGTCTGGTTTCCAAGTCTGAAAATATGGTATTAGAAGAGATGAAGATAAAAATAGAGCAGATTTTTAATCTGCTCTAAAAACAGCTAAGCAACTAATGTGCTAAACCATGTTCTGAGAATTTATAGATTAATTCCTTTAATCCTTATAACAACACTATGCATTAGGTGTTATTATGGCCATTTTGCAAATGAGGAAACAGAGTCACAGAGAGATCAGGTAATTTTCCAGAGATTACACAGCTAAACAACGGTAATGCTAGGGTGTGCTCTCAGGCAGACTGGCTCTAGGGTTCATGCTCTTAGCTGCTATGTGTAGTCTTCCTCAATTGGGATTTGAATAGGAAGACAATTCCCCAGGAACCTAAATACCAGCATGAAAGTAAAACATGATAACAGTATTAGAGGTTTCACAAAGGAAAAGCCATAAGCACTGTGAGAATTTAGAACAAGGAAAAATAGCTTGGGCTAGACCAGTGTGGTAGGCTTGTGGAATAGGTGGGAGAAGATTTGTTCCCTGGAGGGCAAACAGTGAGTCAGTGTCTATAGCACATTAGAGTGAGATGGCGGAGCACCATGTTTGTAGCAAAACTGACTTGGGTTTAATTTCTGGTTTCTGCACATAGCTGTGGCACCTTTGGCAAATAGCTGCGGTTTTTTCATCTACAAAATATTAATAAGTGTGAATTAATAAGTGAATAAGTACAAAATCGTGCTTATTCAAAGGTTTTAATTTTTGATGAAAAGATGGGAGATGGGAAGATGGATGGAATACTGCAAAATAGCAGGCACAAAACTTGGGAAAGCAGAAATGCTTCCTGAGTAATCTGAGAGAGATTAAAACATCTGATCTAATGGAAGAGGTAGGATTTGTATGGGAATAATGAGAAAGGGATGAAAAAACCTGGTGGAAACTGGAGAGCATTATGCTAAGTGAAATAAGCCAGTCAGAGAAAGACAAATACCATGTGGTCTCACTTATATGTGGTATCTAATGAACATACTGAACTAGCAAACAAAATAGGAACAGACTCCTAGGTACAGAGAACAGATTGACAGCTGCCAGTGGGGGAGGGGGGGTGGGGACTGGGTGAGAAAGATGAAGGGGTTGGGCAAAAGAAACCCCTCATAATACAGACAATAGTACAGGGACTGACAGAGGACAAGGAGTGTGGGGAGAAGTGGAAGAGGGCAAAGTAGGGGACAAATAGTGATGGAAAGAGACTTGACTTTGAATGGGGAACACACAACACAATATACAGATATATCATAGAATGGTACAGTTGAAACCTCTATGGTTTTATTAATCAATATCACTACAATAAGTTCAATTAAAAAAAAAAAACCTGGTTTGGGATCAGAGAGTTGTAGAAGTCTTTTAATGGATGTATTAATTAAGAGTTTAGGTTTGTCAGATATCCCTGGTTGAACCTCTTATTCCTGGATGCCTGGGCATGTTACATTTGTAGACTCTCTCTGCCTTGGTTTTCTTATCTAGAAAATGAGGACCAAGTGAAAGAAAATGTGTAAAATTTGAGCTTAGTTTATGACACATACTTATAGTCCATTCATGTTACACATTAATATCAATCAGTGATTGTAGTATTCAGTAGGAAAAAATATTTGCTCAAGGGAATTAAAAAATAAGAATGTTGTTTTTGAATCAACTGCTATCAGTCTATGGAAAGCCATGGCTGAAGGTAGAAATTTAAAGGCACATATTAGATAGGGTCATTGAAGCTAAAATTGTGAATGGATTTTATGAATCAATCAAAGCATCTACCTGTCCTTGAACAGTGTTAAAAGACAATGATGGCTATATTTTGTTAAGTTTTATGATACTATTGTGTGGATGTTTAGGTACCATATTTTCAAAGAGTGACAAATGACAAATTGGAGTATGTCCTGGAGACTGACAACTAGGAAATAGGAACTAGGTCCCATGAGGAAAACGAAGCCCTAGAATGAATGTGGGTATTTATCCTGAAAACATAAAGGTGTATTCAGGGCTGTTGTGTGGAAAAGGGGGTGGATTTGTTCTACATGTCACAGAGGACAAAAGGATGGAATAAACTGGGTTTGTTTTCAGTATGAGTAACAACTTCTTGAACAAATTGTGACCTTCATAACTTGTCACATTCTAGGAGAGTGGGGATGACCACCCTTAACAGGTTATGTCCTAGCAGACGTGGGATGAACATGCCTAGGAATACTGGTAAAAGTAAGACCGTGGATAGGAATGCTCTCAGTGGTTTGACAGATCCCTGAAAACCCTGCAGTATTATGGTTAGGCTGTCTTTTAGGCTTCTCACATGGAACAAAGTGAAGGAGAGTGTATTCCTAAAGTAGCAAAACAAGTCTTTGGGAAAGATGAGGAGAAAGTGAAAAAAGACACTCATTTTCAGTTGAGATAGAATGACTGGACTGGTTTCATTGAGTCAGGAGTGGGGAAATGCCGAGGAAATGTGTGGAGAACCATGGGCTGTTTGTGAACACTTTCAGAAAAAAAAGGAAGGAGGCAGTAGGGGAGGAGTATTATGATTTTTAAGCATCACTGGGTGGTGATTTTAGCCCAGGTTGGTTGTTGTCTGGTGATAGCATGAGTTGTCATAAGGCGACATTGGCATTGAAGCCAGGAGAGGGAGAAAAACCCAGCTGAATTTCACAATAGGTTACCACTGTTTCTAACTTGGAGACTGCCTGTGGAGGAGGTAGCATAGCTGGATAAAGAATCTTTATCTATCTATTTGCATACACACATATACATACATGTTTATATCTGCAGATAAATATATGCACACAATACATGCACCTATATGTACATATATGTATATGTGTACGTGTATTAGCATAATTAACCCCAACATCAATTTAGAAAGGAGGATACTGCCTATGTTTTACAGAGTAGGAAACAGGCTCTGTAAAGCAGTCGTTTGCTCAGATTTACATTAGCCAGTAAGTCGATGCTGATGGTATCCAGATGTTGGTCTGCCTAATGCCAAAACAGCATGTTCTTCTGAGAAAACTGGAAATCTAGATTGCAAAATCTTGTTTAAAATCCTGAAGTCGCCTCTGCATATTGTGCAACTTTTGGCAAGTCGTTGAATTAACTGGGTCTCAGTAACCTCTGTGAAATGATGAAACGACACTGGCCCTGCCCATGGATTTCTATGGACACACAGATGAGAGATTCCCATGCCCAGAGCCATCAGGGAGTTTTACACAAGGGAGAGATATGGTCGGATTTGTATTTTACATAGATCTGGTAGACAGTGTGAAAGATATATTTGAGAGAGACTAATATAGCCCAGGAGAGAGCGTTCAAGAAACAATGTTCTTGATAACAAAATGATGTGCTATCTTAGGGTAGTGATATAAAAGATAGAGAGTAGATGACATACTTTCAGAAATACTTAGTACAGTGTTTCTTCACTATTTTTTCATTATCACGCCCCTCCCCCCACCAATTGCCTTCTCAGAAAAAACTTAATACCACAGGTACACTGAATATTTATTTTTGTGCAGTATGTTTATCTGTGTTTTATATAGAAAATACTTTTTCATCCTCCATCATAGGGTTAGGGAGGGGGAATGGAAGGACAGAGAGGGGGAGAGAGAGAGATTGATTTTAAGGGATTTGCCGAGAAGATTAGGGGGTTGGTAAGTCTGAAATTTGGCGGGCAGGGCAGATTGCAGGCTGGAGGCTAAGAAGAATTTCTATGTTACAGCCTTGGAGCAGAATTCTTTCTCTAGTCTTTGCTCTAAGACCTTCAATTGATAGGATGATGGCTACACATTATAGAGGGTAATCTGTATTTCTTCATGTCAGCTGGCCAATATATGTTAACATATGTAACCAATTGCATATTGGTTACATATGTTAATTATTTATACCTCCAATAGCAATGCATAGTCTAGTGTTTGACTGCATACCTGGGTGATATAACCTAGTCAAGTTGACACATAAAATTGACCATTACTCCCCTTCTCCCCAAGAACCAATTTTCACTCCTGTGGGGGTGATGTTGCCCCTGCTAAGAATGAATGATTTAGGAGATAAAATAGCAGGGTGTACTGTATATTAGATGAATTCATTGATTAGATATGTAAGGCAAGGGAAAGGGAGCACCAAAGTTGATTTTCAGATTTCTAACTTGAGCATCTGAGCAGATGGTGGTGCCGTTCACTGAGACAGGAAGAGCAGGAAAAAAAGAGTTGATTTTATGTGGAATATGGTGAGGTTTCTATACAACCATGTGTGCATTTTACAGTGATATTTAGCATATTCATTCATAAGTCTCTCTAACTGCTTATATGTAGAATTGAAAAAGATTACAAAATCTTTTGAAAAGATAAAATGCTTTATTTTTTATATGAGCTCAATGATAGCATGTTTTCCTCACTTTTAGCATTCAGACCTGAAAACCCTTCTGGAAATATTTGGTATTATTTTCTTGGTTGTACCATATCCCTATTACTTGGTTATAGGTGATAGAATATGATATGGAGAGAACAAAAGTGTTAATTATGTGACATTTAAATGACCCTCGTATTTGTGTTGTTAACAGACATACCCAAGGACTTAGGCATTGTCTGCTTGGGAAATGCATATGTCTTACCTTTAATTTTGCTTTTCTTCCCAACTAGCTGTGGACTTATGAACAAAAGTAATGATGGCAATTAGGTCCACAAATATTTAGGGTCTCAAATCATCTTATTTGTCCCTGCAGAACCCAGATGAGTGCCTTGGACATAATAAGTGGTTAATACATGTCAAATTGTTGTTAAAGTGTTGATCGTGATACAATTCGGTATTTGATAAGAAGCAACACAAATCATTGCTTCTTATCAAATTACTTTTCACAGATTTGTGAAGCAGTGGGGATTCTTCCCATTTCACAACCTGGACTTTATATTTCATCCAAGATAGAATGGGAAAAACTCATTTAACTGTCTACAAGTTGAGGGACATATAGCCTCTTGGTACCATAGTCTGTTCTTTGTAACTTAAAACTATTTATTTTTTTAGAAAGAAATTTTCTAAGCTCAGAATCATATGTCTTTAAAAATCCTTTTAGTAATAAGGTCTACCATTCTTCAACATGATTGCTTTATTATGCATGGAATCTGTATTGAATTTTCAGAAGTTTCCACCAAGTAATATCAGCTCCCTGTGAAAGATTTACTGCTGCATCACTTGATGTTGGGAAAATGGAAAAAGGATGCATATTTAATGAAAATAGTAAGAACCAGAAGCAGTGGACTGCAGGACAATTTGGGATTAATCATTGTAATAGGCCAGGTTCCCCAGACAGCAGTCTCAAAACTTCAGAGATTTGTATGCAAGAGGGAATATGCTCTAGGAACCAGCCAAGGAAGGGTGAGGCAGCCAGAATTAGGCAAAGGGAGTTGAACCAAGATCTAGTTCTGACAGAGGCCTCAGCTGACCCTGTAGGAAGCTCTGGAGCTGGAATGGCTCTCGATAGTTGTCATTGAAGCAAGGTTTGCTGAGCCTTTGTCCCACCACACTGACTAGTCATTGGATGCAGGTTGCCAATCGGAGGGGACATCATTTTGGTCAAGGCAGTTTCCTGGAGAAAAGGGGCTCAGCTGTGCCTCAGCAGCTAACACTCCGATCAACTGGGGGAATGGATTTCCCACTTCCCATGAATCCTTAGTGTAAGACTGTGTTTAGTTATCACTGTTTGAGTACCTTAGTACTGGGTTTAGACTTTTCAGTTGTTTAATAACCAGATGCCTTGATTAAAATACCCATTAATTAATTTAATTAAGACATATTTGTGTATTTCATGATATGCTATTCCAGTTCCATTCCTACTCCATACCTGCTGTCAGAGTCATTTAAAACAATTTTTAAACAGCTGTATCCTGCTGTAGGATTCTTATTTTTCTGTTATATTGATTACTCTGATCAGAAGCCACAGCCTAGTTTCAGGAGAGTATCAACTTCTGGTTAAAAAACTTCTGGTTTCAAATGTTTCAGAGCCAAATACATGCATGATACCATTTTTACTTTATCAGGTCTTTGTTTTCAATTAATTTAGCGATATATAACTTTCAAAGCACTCATTTCTATTACCTTATTAGATCTTTATGAGGTAGCAGTAAAAAGCACAGATTTGAATATAAAACAATCATAATTTAAATGTCTTTCCTTGCTCCTGATAAGCCATATGACCTTGGGTAAGAACTTCTCTCCTCTAAGTCTCAGTTTTTCCATTGGTCTGTAATATTATTTGTCTCATAAACTATTTAACACAGAATTTAGGACATAATAGGTTTTCAATAAAAGGTGCCTGTTGTTATTATCTTCTGAACAATCCTGCAGAGTGGATAAGGTATAAACCACTAGCTCCAATTTGAAGATGTGTGTGTAAAGGTAGAAAATATTATTTAAATATAGAATATTTTTATGTACAATTTTATAGCTGGAATGCAGTCATCAAACATTAGTTAAACCTAAGTTGTCCCTTACATTTTTCAGTGGTTACCTTGACATGGATTTTCATCCATAAGTAATGAACTTTACCTTTCTCCATGTCAGAAAAGAACCTCATCTTATTTTCTGAGTTGCTCAGAGAACGTTGTAACTTTAGATAGAGTCTAAAGTCTGTTTAACTTAAGACAGGCAGACTGAAAAGGCACAATTTCAGGTTTTGTTAATGCAGTAATGGGAAAGCCCTTCCTGCTTACTGAACTGTAACCTCCAAAGTGACCCTTCTTTTCGCATGTGATGCTCACCTTCACATCCTGTTGCACTCACCTCAGCTGAGTCGTCCAAGTATGGGATGCACTGAAATGGGCTGGGGGAAGTTTCCAGAGTCACATGATATATTTGGAGCAAAGTGCTGGAGCAATGAAGCATTGGAAAATGAATTTAAAGGACACTCTGAGAGAAAAACTGTTTGAGAAGTAATGGTTTTGATGCCTACGCATTTTATGCTTCAGCTTTATAATATTTTTACCCACTAAAATGAAGATGAGAGAAGTATAATACAGAGATGTGAGATGACTTAGTGATTGCATTTGTAACTCATAATTGTTCAGGATTTGACCAATAGGGTTCATCTGAGTGATGTTTGAAACTATATGTGTTCCTAGGAAGAACAAAAACTAGAATATTTGTATTTCAACCATCAGCTTTTCCTTTGGGAGGAAATACTAAATTTCCTTAGCTTTTACTGACTTACTCTTTTGAGGTTTGATTGACATGCCACCCTTCAATCAGTATGACATGTCCCCTGAGAGATGTGTCCTCAAAAGCAGGGCATTGGTTACGGGGGCCGAAAACAGGTCACTAACTTTGATTGTGTAGCTGATCTAGGCCAAGTAATAGATGAACAAAAAACAGAGTCCAAATAATGTGTATTCAGCCTTGAAAATATTTGTAGAAAAAGGACACCATTACAAAAGGAGAAGAGTCGCAATGGCCCAGACAGAAATTTCAATTAAAAAAAAAAAGCACAGGCAACAAAAGCAACATAGTCAAGTGAGACTACATCAAACTAAAATGCTTCTAAACAACAAAGGAAACAATGAAAAGGATGAGAATGAAAAAGCCACCTACAGAGTAGGATAAGTTATTTGTAAACCACATATCTGATAAGGGGTTATTACACAAAATATTTAAGGAGCTCCTCAACTCAATAGCAAAAAATTAAATAGCCTGATTTTAAAAATGGGCTAAGAACTGGAATAGACCTTTCTCTAAAGAAGACATTCAAATAACTAACAAACATATGAAAAGATGCTCAATATCACTAATCAGCAGGAAAATGTAAATTAAAACCACAGTGAGATAGCACCTCACAACTGTTAGGATGGGCTTCGTAAAAACCCAGAAAATAAAAAGCGTTGATGAGGATTAAAGAAATAGAAATCTTTGAACACTGTTTATGGAAATTAAAATGGTGTAACTACTGTGGAAAATACTATGAAGTTTCCTCAAAAAAGTTAAAACTGAAACTACAGTATGCTATAGCAGTCCCACTTTGGTTACTTACCTAAAAAAATGAAATCAGGATCTTGAGACAATGCCTGCATCTCCATGTTCATTGTAACACTGTTCACAATTAGCCAAGAAGTGGAAACTATCTAAATGTCCATGGACAGATGAGTGGTTAAAGATTATATGATATATTAATACAATGGGATGTTATTCAGCCATAAAAAGAAAGGAATCCTGTCATATGCTATAGCATGCACACACCTTGAGGACATTATGCTAAGTGAAATAGGCCAGACACATACCATATGATTCACTTATATTAAGTATGCCAAGTAGTCAGATTCATCAAAGCAAAAAGTAGAATGATGGCTGCCAGGAAAGGAGGAAATGGGGCTTTGCTGTTCATTGGGCATAAAGTTTCAGTCTTGGAGGCTGAAAAAGTTCTAGCAGCCTGCTGTACAACCTTGTTTAAAACACGCGTTGTTGTTTACGGTTAACAATATTGTACTGCGCCTTTAAAAATTAGGAAGGTAAGTCTCATGTCATGTGTTTTGTACTATAATTTTAAAAAACATTAGTATGTTCTATCTACTTATTTACTTATCTATCTAATTGTTATTTTAAAATTGAAGTAAAATACAAATACAGAAAAGCACACAAACTATGTAGCCGAAACTATATAGATAACTTCTCACAGAGTGAACACAGTCACTCCTATCCGGAAATAAACATCGTCAGCAAAACACAAGCCTTCATTGTCACTAGCACCCAAACTTTGAAAGTAACCATTCTTTTGACATCAATGACCTTGGATTTCTTTTGTCTGTCTTTGAAATTTACATGTGATTCTACAGTATTTTCTTTATGACTTTTCACTCAACATTGTGTTAGTTGTCCTGTTGCATATTGAAGCACTCTTGTCTAATAATGTATTATATAAATAGCACTATACTATTTATTCAGTCTGTTGATGTCTATGGGTTTGTTTTCCAGTTTTTGGCTATTATTACTAAGTGTTCTAAGGCAATTTTTGTAAATTTGTGCTGCACATTTGGTTATGCAACTAGGAGTAGAATTGCTAGATCTTAGACTAGACATGTTTAGGGTAGGAAAAGGTTATAAAGAGTTTCCCAAAGTGGTTTTTATAAATTTAGACTCCTGCTGGCAACATACGTTAGTTCCCATTGCTCTGCATTTTTTCAGTAGCTGCTTTGTTGAGTATGTGGTGATATTGTGGTTTCAGTTTTACATTTCTCTGATGGCTAATGAGCTTGAGAATGTTTTCATGTTTATTGGCCTGCATTTTCTTTATCTTATGGATGTGATTGTTTTATATATATTTGGAATAGAAGTCTTATTTTTTAAATGTTGGTATCCTTTTTTAAAGGATACTTATTTTTGTGTCCTTATTCTACTTATTTTTAGAGGGTGGGGAAGGGAGAAAGAAAGAGAAGAGAAACATCAATGTGTGGTTGTCTCTCATGATCCCCCTACTAGGGACCTGGCCCACAACCTAGGCATGTTCCCTGGCTGGGAATCAAACCAGTGACCCTTTGTTCTCAGGCTGGCACTCAATCCACTGAGCCACACCAGCCAGGGCTAGAAGTCCTATTTTGGACATATGTATTGAAAATATTTTTTCTCTTTGCTTGCATTTCCCATTTTCTTATGGTGCCTTTTGAGTAAAAGATCTTGCTTTTAATTCAGTCCAATTTAGTCATCTTTTTATGTATAACCAAAGTCCTTTTTTGTGTCCTTTTTAGGAAAATTTATGTCTACTTCAAGTTCATTAAAATATATTCGTATGTTCTCTTCTTCCAGGACGTTTCTCATTTAGACCTATAATCAACTTGGAATTAATTTGTGTAGTGTCAGGTAAAGGGTTGCAATTCTTTTTCCCCATTGGATATATGACTAACTTAATTGATAACATTACATTTTTCCTCATTGAATTGCAAGAAGCTTTTGATATTATTATGCAACCATATTGCTGTATATGTAGGCCTATTTTTAGACTCTATTCTACTATCATGGCCTATTTGTCTATCTTTATGCAAATAGAGTACTTTTAAAATAATGCTATATAATAACTTTTAATATCTGGTAGTATAAGTCCTTAAGGTTTGTTTTTATTTACATTTTTCATGATACCTCTTAGTTATTTGCATTTCTGTAGATACTTCAGAATCAATTGTCTATTTTCACAAAAATCTTGCTGAGATTTTGATTGTCAATTAATTGAATCTGTAGAACAGTTGGAAAGAATTTACATACTTAAAACTTTGAGATTATACTTGATGGACATGATATACATATGCGTACATATGCTCATTTATTTAGGTATTCATTAATTTCTTTCGATATGTTTTAATTTCCATGTAGAGGTCTTAAATATCTTTCACTGTATTGATTCGCTGAGATATGATATGTTTTGATGCCATTATAAGTAGTATAATTTTAAAATTGTATTTTTGTTTGTTTAAATTGTATTGTAAATTGTTGGTGATATATTTAAAGAAATACAATTAATTTTTGTTTATTGACATTATATATAAAGAACTTTCTAATTTTATTTATAATACTTGGTGTGCATGTTCTTTTAGATTTACTATGGACATAATTCAATTAGCTGAGAAAACTGATGGTTTTATTACCTTTTTTTAATCTCTTAATTTTTTAATATTTTCTTCTTGCATTGGCTGAAACCTGTAGTACAACGCTTAATAAAAGTGATGCTAGGTTACATTTTAATCTGTAAGGAGAATATTTCAGTATTTCACATTCATATAGAGTTTGAAAAATGTTTTCAGACTATGGTCGTTCACTTTAAAGTGTTAAATTTTATGAAAAGCATTTTCTGCATCTGTTAAAATGATCATAAAAAATCTTTTTCTATTAATATAGTGAGTTGCACTGATTAATTTTTGAAAGTTAAAACAACTTGTGTTTCTTAAATAAACCCAACTTGGCCATGACTTTTTATTCTTTTCACATGGACACAATAGCTGTTTTTGGTTTGCTTTTTATGTTCTTTGTTTTTATGTTCTATGTTGTTAATGAGAAAGCTTGGCCCGTAATTTTCCTTTCTTGTAATTTTTTTTTGTCATTTGGTGTCAAAGTTATGTTGGCCTCAGAAAAGTTATGCTAGAAATATCTTTTTCTATTGTCTAGAAGTTTGTTTTAGAGTGACATTTATTCTTATTTTAATATTTAGAAGAATTCATCTTTGAGGCATTTTGGCTGGAAATTTCATTCTAAAACATGTTTTAAATTAATACTTCAATTATTTATTAGAAATTGGAAAATACACATTTTCTGTTTATTCATATGTTATTTTGCATAACTTTTTCTCCTGCGATTTCTCTGTTTAAACTGAATTTTTAAGTTTAATTGTCACTATGTTATTTCTAATGTTATGCAGCTATATTTATTTAAACTTACCACCATATTTAACCTTTTTTCTACTCTTTATTCTCTGCTAGATTTCTATGCTTCCTATTAGAATAATTTTTCTTCTACCTAATGAACTCTAGTATTTCTTTTAATAGAGATCTGCTGGTAATAGGTTCTCTGTTTCATTTGCTGAAAATACATTTTTGCCTAAATTTTGAATCAAGTTTTCACTAAATATAAAATTAAAGTTTGGCAGTTCATACTTTAAAGATAGCTACAGCTTTCGTCATTTTTTGATGAGAAATGAGCTGCCAGTCATTGTTGCTCCCTTGTATTTCCTGTCTGCTCTTACGAATTTCTCTGTCATTGCTTATCAGCAGTTTGATTATTATCTGCTGTGGTGTGTTTTCTTTTCACTTACCCTACTTGGGACTGGTATCACATTTTGAATTTGTCAGCTTTGAAAATCTATCCATTTTTGTATATCATATAATCTTCTGTCACATTCTCTCTCTCATCTAATTCTAAGAATCTATTAACACACATTTAGTTCTTTTCTCTATGATCTACATGTGTTTTATAGCATTTTAAAATAATTGTATAGCTTTCATCTTTTTTCTCTCTTGCTGCTCTTTTTTTGATTTATTTATTAACTTTCCTCCCAGTTCACCTACCATCTCTTCTGCTGAATCATATTAAACCTACCTATTGAATCATTAATCTCACTTAATTGAATTTTCTCAGTTCTTGAATTTCTATTGATCCTTTTTCATAGATCTAGTTCTCTGGAGAAATTATCTTCTCATGTTTTAAAATTAACTGTTAAAATTTATATTGAAGTATAACATATTATATATTCAGAAAAGTACTTATATCTTAGGGATATCATTTGTTTTCTTTAACATATCAACCATGGCTATTTCAAGGGGCATTTCTAATAACTCCAACATTTCAATGTAGGTTTGTTCTGTTTTCTATTTTTTAAACTCTTGTTTCTTGGCAAGCTGGTAAGTTTTTACTGAATGACAGCTATTGCTAATAAAAAATTATAGGTAATTTGAATGATATCTTCCTTTAGAACGGTTTTACTTTTGCTTGGAGCATGTACATAAACAAGGGCACATCACTTTCACCCAACTACAGGGCTGGGCGGAATTGAGGACAACGTTTTAGTTTCTATAAGGGTGGTCCATTATCAGTTCGCCCCATCCCTATCCTTAATGTTACCTCTAACCTTAACCCTGAGCTGTTTACGAGGGCACGTCTTCTCTCGGGAACCCTGAAGTCTCATTTTCGTCCTCCCAGAATTGTGTGATTGCTAAAAGTTCTGCTTAGCTTCTCAAAGCCTTCAGTCCCCTCAACTTCTTAGCCTCCCTCCCTGCTCTGCTGATGAATGGGCTATTATTGCCTTGAGAGAAAAAATAGCACAGAGTGCTGCCCTTTCTCCTTTGCGTTTTCCTTCACCCCACGATCTTGAATCCTCAAGTCTCAGCTTTCCTTTCAACCCTGAACTTGACTTTTTGTTTCCCCAGTCCCTTGAGACTGCCCAAAGCTTTACTCAGCAGCTTGTTTTCTGCTCCGCTTTCTGTTTAGCTCCTCAGCCTCTCGCTCTGCACTGCCTGCAAATAGGAAAATGCTCTGAAGAGAAAAGAAGTGTCCAGCCCACTGCAGTGTGGTTTCTTCTCAGGGGTCCTGCCTCCTCCAGTCCTGGCGTCCTTGGTGGCTCTTTGCTAACTTCAAACATGTTTTGATAATCCAGCCTTTTAACTCCAGGTTTGGAATGTAATAAACTAGTCTATTGTAGACAAAGTAGAAGTTTTATCTCCCTTTGTCTCTCTTTCTCACCTCAATTTTAAAAATATCTATTTAAAAAATGTATAAGGCAGAACATTTTTCTTATGGATATAACTGTGTCAGTTTGAGGGTCTGTATTTGACAAAACATATAGGAGAGTGCGATTTGTCCAAAGTCACTGATTCATTCATCTGATTTGTGATAGAAGTAGTGTTAAAATCCAGTTTATTGGTCTTTGTTTTTCTAATTACTCTGCTGCCCAATTTAACTTGTTTTGCTTTTAATCTATTTAATGTCTTCAGATATTTGACTTTCATTGTGGAGATAAATAAAAGAAATTGTTCCTCTCATTAGCTAATTGTTTTTGTACTTTACTCTCTAAGTAATATATATATATATTTTTTTCTACTAACTATCTTTTCTCCTACCTGTGCCTGCCCAGTCTGAAAAGATCAGTAAGGATAAAGTTTATACTATTTGTCAGCCTGTAGCTCCACCTGTCTGGATCACCCATGCTGTGAAGGAAGCAGGGCAGGTATAGTTATGCTTATTTAAATGAGCCAAATTAGTCTCAGAGAAGGGACATGGTTTTTCCAGGTTAGCAGAGTCCGAGCTGCAATTCGGACCTCTTGCTTGAGGTTGCCCACCCCCCACTACCAAAGCAGATGGCAGCTTATTAAATCTTGTGGAAATCGTGGAGTGGCCGGATTGGAAGGCATCTCATTGATAATTTGGCCCAATTCTGTCCATTTACAGAGAGAAAACTGAGGCCATAGAGATCAGGTGGCTTTTTTGGAGTCACATTGCTAGGTGGTCACTGCATTGGTACAAGAATTCAGGCCCCAGATTCATTTCTTTATTTTGGTGGCAAGAGAGTCAAAATAGAGCAGAGAGGAAAATATGGAGAAAAATTTAAAGAGCGCAATGTAGTGGACTCGACAGGGGTGAATAGCATGTAATTTAGAGTAATAAAGAAATTAATTCGAGAAGGACATTCTATAGATACGAGTTACTCGGCATTCCAAAGGTAACTAAACCCAGGACAGTACAGGGAAGGACGGCTGCTGAAGCTCCTTCTACCTGCCAGGTCATACATAGGCAGCTAAAGGAAATGCAGTTCTAGGCGTGATCTCACTGTTGTGATGATAAGATTTCTCAAATTGATAATATAATGGGAAAGCTTATGAATTTTTTCTCTTCATTTGAAAGTTCTTGTAGCAACGGAAAGTAAGGATCCAAAGATGTACTGCTTGGCAAGCAATTTGCATGCCAGTAAATAAATATTAGTTACTCCAGTTTTTTATTTCAGTAATTATACTGCCAAATCATTGTAACGACCGTTAAGTAATTGCAAGTGAATTGAAACTTTCACTAGGACTTCTTTTTTTTTTATTATGTCAAGAATCTTTAATGGCTAAAACACTTTTACTAAAAGAAAATGAGCCAGAAAGATCAGCAACATATGAACAACCATATAGACTTCTTAAAGAAAACCAAACTATCGTGTAGGAAAAGTTGAAAATAAAAAGATAGACACCCTGTGTACAAATGCAGCCTAGGAACTGAGCCCTGTCTCCTCAACAGCTGCAGAGAAGGACACGGGCAGCGTTGGGTCAAGAGCAAGGGGGTGAACAGGTGATCACTAATCCATAGTGAATATTGGATGAATACTTCAAAACTGAAGCAGAGCAGCCCAAGAAGCACAGACTACCCCGCCCCGCTTTTTGGAAATCTTCCCATTAATATAATTCAGGAACATATTAGAAATCTATTATGAAATTTTTTATACTCATCTTTTTATAATTTCACCTTTAAAATCAGATTTATGAAGGTGAAAGGCACCCCAAAGTACTGCATGTTTTTATGACCCTACCTAAATATTTCTTCAAGAAAAATAACAAAAATTTTAAAGATGTGGTAGAGGTACACAGTGTAGCATACCTTTTTTATTTTAAAAATTTTTAGTACTTCTTAAAATTAATTATCAAATATTCTTTTTGTTTTTTGTGTTTTTTAATCTAAAAGATTTATTTCAACATTCCCTTCTTTTTTTAAGATTTTATTTATTTATTTATTTATTTAGAGAGAGAAGAAAGGAAGGAGAAAGAGAGGGAGAGAAACATCAGTGTGTGGTTGCCTCTCACGTGTCCCCCATTCAGGATCTGGCTTGCAACCTAGGCATGTGCCCTGACTGGGAATCGAACCAGCAACCTTTAGTTCTCAGCCCGCGCTCAATCCAGTGAGCTACACCAGCCAGGCTCAACATTCCCTTCTTGACAAACTAAATATTTGTTCCTAAGTACCTTGAACAAATATCTGCTATTTTTAATAAACTTTTTCTTATTGTCGTTCAAATTCAATCATTGCCATTTTCCACTCACCCAGCCATCCCCACATGCTATACCCCTCTTCATCCTACTCCTACTTGGTTTTGTTCAAACCCTTCCCCCTTTTCTCCCATTTTGCTCTCCCACCTCTCCTCAGGTTACTATCAAGTTTGTTCTTTATTTCGGTGTCTCTGGTTACACTTTTCATGTTTGTTTGTTTTGTTGATTAAGCTCCCCTTATAGATGAGATCATATGGTATTAGTCTTTCACTGCCTGGTCTATTTCACTTAGCATAATGCTCTCCAGATCCATCCATGCTTTGTTTATTTGGTTAAAACAAGCAAACATAGCTCTAATTTAAAAATTTATTTGTTGATTTGAGAGAGAGAGAGAAAAGGAGATGGAGACAGAGATAGAAAGGGAGACATCGATTTGTTTTTCCACTTATTTATGCATTCATTGGTTGATTCTTGTCTGTGCCCTGACTGAGGATCAAACCTACAACCTCGGTGTATCAGGCTAATGCTCTAATCAACTGAGCTACCTGTCCAGGGTCTAGCCCACATTTTCAAAAGCAT
>PVKM010001633.1:56420-74771 GCA_004027735.1 Carollia perspicillata
TCTCTCTCTCTCTCTCTCTCTCTCTCTCTCTCTCTCTCTCTTTCCCCCACACACTCCTCCTCCCTTCCTCTCTCTCAAAAAAGTAATGAAAAGGTGTCCTCAGTTGAGGATAAAAAAATGCATGACTTTTTATATGAGTCTTACATGCCATATTAAAATTGCTTGTTTTGTCAGTATTTAAGTTCTTTGTGAATTTTAAGTTTAAACAAGGAGATTATGATGTAGTAAGAATTCATTTTTTATATTACAGAATGTAATTTTTATATTCATAAATAGACTGTGAACTCCCAAGGTCAGTGTTTGATCGTTTTTCCATTCATTCTCATGCCCATCTGATTTAGTCACTTAAGAACCTTCATTATACCTCCTTGGCCTTTATTATGACGTTTTCATCATTAGGGAACCTTCTCCTTGCTTTTCTTGCATATTGATTTTTAGTCCTGGGGCAAACATACTCAATCTCTTCTTCTTGATTCAAGAGAGCAATTTTCTAGTCATTCTTTCTACAATTTCTCCTCTTCAGAAGTGTCTCTTTCTAGCTGTTATAGCATTAATTATTTATAGTTTTAAATATATTGCTTATTAACCATTCTGACTGATAAAATATAGCACAAAGTCTTTTGAGTTCCCAAACCACACTCAAAAAGGCTAATTTAACAGATGGTTTGAGGGAATACTAATGCTTATTGAGTGCCTATCAGGCGCCAACTCTATGCTGGGTACCTTCACACAGAATATATTCTTTACTCTTACCATACACTACAAGGAAGATATGGTTAGTTTGATTTTAAAGATTAGAAAACTAAGATTTAATATGACTAGCCACGGTTATGCAGCTTGTACATTTGGGGGTTAGAATATGAACCTAGGTCTAATGCCTTTTCACAGCTCCAGAAAATATTCAGTCTGTTTAATCATCTCGCACACCTCCTTCTAACAGTCATAAATCTTGTAATATTTTTTTAACATCTGCATTCCCTGCTGAATGAGGGCAGAACACTGTGCCTGTTTTTTTTTTTAATTCCTGCATTTCTAGCCATTAGCATAGTGCCAGGGACACAGTTAAACTTGCATGCAGTCTGTAAGGTGACTGAATTGATGAATTAATAAATGAACTTATATTTTTAATTTATTACACTGCATTTTGTAGGAGAATTTAAATGACATATATATCTACAAATGATATATCTCTAAACTAAATGACATGTATCTACAAATTTAAATGATATACATAATTTAAATTATATATATAACTTTTGTGTATACACACACACACACACAAATTTGGATAATTTAGTAAGTTGTCACGCAGATTCCTTGGGAATGCTAATGGTCTATTATCTTGTGATGTTGAAAATACATATTACTGGTTTTACTGCAAATATGTTTCTTCCAGTAGAGTTAAGTCAGTGTTGCTGGACTGAAACTGGTAACAAAGTGGTGATTATATGTCATTGTGTCCTAACGTCCAGTTAAAGTTTTGAGATATTATTGACAGGCCCTTTAAGCAGCCCTCTTTATTTACCAGCAAAATGTAGACATAATAACAACTTAATGCATTTTGTTTTCTTTAAGAAACATGACAGTAGTAGACTTGATGACTTTGAAATCTGTTCTCCATGGTACACTGGTGCTTGGCTGTCTCACTTAATCATTGTGGCATTAGTGATGCCACTGGTGGCTTGCAGCCTTAACTGAGTACTTGAGCGCAGCTGCACAGTGAAAGGGAAGCCTATTGTGCTAATGCTGAGCACAGAGGCTGAATGCTCAGGGAACCACACGCTTGTTGGGATAAATAGAAAAAGCTTGAGTAGGTTTTAGACATTTAGACATGATTGAAATCCACATAGAAATTGAGCAATGATCAGGTTTGATATAAAAATGTGTTAGGGATATAACATAGCACATTATTTCTTATGTCTAGTGCTTGTTAAACAGCTTTGATTCCTTCTTATTTTATCCCAGTTTTCTCTGACAGGAAGGCTCATGAAACTGATTTCTGAAAAATAGTGATGCAACATTAAACAAAACTCCACCCGCTTCCTTCAGAGAATGTTCGAAACCTTTGGTGAGAGGAGCGGATTGAGAAAAATTTCAAGATGCCATCTTCTTGCTTCTTGTTCCCCTCTCTCTGCAGTTGTGGTGCTGAAACTTGAATCTGGGTTAACATTCTCTTGGGAGGCATCGTTGACTCTGGAGAGTTTGAGGGTGTAAGTAAGGCGTGCAGAACAGACAAACAGGCTTGTTCTTTACGCCTGGTGCTATTTGCTGTTTTAAGAGAAGGCGTTTTGATGTTTTCTTTTCTGTGATCCAGCCCAGATGACTAGAGTAAGAGAGCAGACCGGGAATTAGGATAGGACTCTATTAACAATGTCTTTAAATGTGCATTTTAAATTTCTTTTTTGTTGTCAGTAAAGATTTCCTGAACCTTTTACCCTTAGTCCAGAAGGTGTGTACATGCATTGTATTTGTATGTGTGTAATGACACAGCGGGCCAGTTTTTTCTTTCTGGGAAGGATGGCATTGCTGAAAGATCCCGTGTCTGCCAGAATTTAAGCATTGTTAGCATTGATAATTGGGAAGACTGCATCTCTAGCCAAGAGGAGGTTGGACTCCTAATGATTCCTGATGGGCAGAAGTTCCTACCAAGGTGTGCAGGTTCACCTTAGATGAATTATTAGAAAGGTGATGAGAAATATGGCAATATATTAGATATTAGTCAGTAATGACTCTTTTGGCCTTGTTATAATCCTTTGTTTAACTATAATCCTTTGATACAACTAGCTGTATTCTATTTATAGTTCCCCGACCTTTTTTCCCCTTAAGATTGTGGTTAAAACCTTACGTCTCTTCCTATGGTACAAAGCCTTTGTAGAAACTGTTTACACTCTGGGGACTTTGGAGGTTCTTAAACTTTTGATGGTGAACATTCTTTTTTTTGTATGTTCCTTTCCTTTAACAAAAATTCCTAATGTGGAACAAAGGGTCCCTGGCCTATGACGTAGCCTCTTCCTCCAGTTTGCATAATAAACCAAAGACATGTGCTTTCTGAGGATGTGTCTTCGTTACATCATTGTGTGTAGAGTTACGACCTTTTACGTGTATGAATCCTACTCCTATCAGCAAATGCAGAGGGCGGTGCGGTGGGGAACAGTGCTTCCTTTTCGTGTGGCTCTAGGAAACTTGAACCATTGGTGATATTTTTTTTTTGTTATTGAGGTATAATTGACATAGAACATTATCTTAGTTATAAAAGTAAAACATAATGATTATTTGTATACATTGTGAAATGATTACCACAATAAGTCTAGTTAACATGCATCGCCACACATAGTCACAATAAATTTTTTTCTTTGATGAGCACTTTCAGGATTTCTTAGCAACTTTCAGATATTAACTGCAGTCACAATACTATACAGGACATCCCTTTGACTTATTTTATAACTGACTGTACCTTTTGACTCCTTTCACTCATTTTGCTCACCTCCACCTCCCCTTCTGTTCCCTGAGTCGACAAGCTCGGGGTGTGTGTGTGTGTGTGTGTGTGTGTGTGTGTGTTCTTCATTTTTTTATCCACTCACCCATCAGTGGACACTTAGGCTGTTCCATGTCTTCACTATTATAAGTAATGTTGCAATGACCATGGGAGTGCAGATAGCTTTTCAAAATGCTTTTATGTTCTTTGGATAGATACCCAGAAGTGGACTTGCTGCGTCATATCATAGTTCCATCTTTAATTTTTAGGGAGGCCTTCACACTGCTTTCCACAGCGGCTGCACCAGTTTACATGCCCACCAGCAATGCACAGAGTTTTCTTTTCTCTGCCTCCTCCCCAACACTTGTTATTTTTTAAGATGTTATTTATTTATTTTTTAGAGAAAGAGGAAAGGAGGAAGAAAAAGAGGGAGAGAAACATGGATTGGTTGCCTTTCACATGCCCCCAACCAGAGACCTGGCCCACAACCCAGCATGTGTCCTGACTGGGAATCGAACCAGCGACCTTTTGGTTGGTAGGGTGACAGTCAACCCACTGAGCTACACCAGTCAGGGCAACACTGGTTATTTTTTAATCTTTCTGATAACAGTCATTCTAACAGGTGTGAATCTATATATATATATACATACACACACATATACACATATATATGTATATATATATATATATACATATATATATATATATATTTGATTTGCATTTCCCTGATGTTTAATGATATTGAACATATTTTCATGTCTGTGGTCCATCTGTATGTGTTCTTTGGAAAAAATCTCTACTCAGATTCTCTGTTTTTAAATCAAATTGGGTTTTTTGGCTATTGGGTTATATCAGATCTTTATGTATTCTGAATATTAACCCTTTATCAAATATGTAATTTACAAATATTTTCTTCTATTCAGTAGGTTGTCTTTTCATTTTCTTGATGTGAATATTTTTGTTTAAGAATATTAAATTAGCCCTGACTGATGTGGCTCAGCGGATTGTGTGCTGTACCACAAACCAAAAGTTTGCCAGTTCAATTCCCAATCAGGGCATGTGCCTGGGTTGTGGGCCAGGTCCAGTGTGGGGATCTGTGAGAGGCAACAGATCAATGTTTCTCTGGCACAACAATGTTTCTTTCCCTCCCTCTCTCCCTCCTTTTCCTCCCTTCCCTTCTCTCTAATAATAGATAAATACATTTTTTAAAAAATTAAGTTACTTTCCTGCTTATTAGCCAACAGTCCATGCCATAAGAAAATATAGAGAGCACTTCTGCTGCCAGTCATGTACCAAAACTAAGTGCTATGTTAGGCGGTGTTGGCAATGGTCACATGTGTTATTGTGAACATGGTAGCATACAGGGAGTAGAGACCACAGATGCTAAACATCCTACAGTGCACAGTCCCCTTCTCCCCCAGAAAGAATTAAAATGTTGGTAGTGCTCAGGTGGAGAAATTTTGATCTGATTGTACAGCAAATACTTGTGATCAGTCTTCCAGTTCTACAAGCTAGAGATAGGATAACCAACACAGCAGATATGTCTTTACCCTCATGGAAATACAGTTTATTTAGGAAGACACACATTAAACAAGCAATACTGCTAAAACCTGCTAATTCCTTTTCTCAAAGAAGGTTATGAGCGAGGTTCTAGGATATGACATAATTGGTACCAGGGAACTGGTAATAATTTAACTCACCCTGGGACGAATACTGCAATTCCTGAATCTCTCAGTCTATTAGCTTTCCACATGTGCTCACTCCTCAACAACTAGTATTGCAGAGGGTTGAAAGCTGGTGAACACATGGACCTCTTCTTTAGGACTATATATGTCACAATATAGGCAAAGGGAAAGATCAATGTATACAAAACACAGAACAAAGCAACTGTATGCATGCATACATTATGGTATAGGGTCATTGAATTTTAGTACTAATCATAGTAGCTTAATGTCTTAATTTAATGGGTAAGAAGATCTCTAGGCATTATAAAAACCACAACATAGAGAATAACAAAATGTTGTTCATTTCTACACGTTTTTTGTTAGATTGTTGCCCATGTTTATGCATGTCTGTATAATTCTAATTTTAATATGCAACAAATTTTATCATGATTTTCTCCCATAAAAGTCTGGTTTTCATTTTGTTGGAGTGTTCATATTTATTACTTGAATGGCTCCATAAAATTCCATTGTGTGGGTAGTCTTTAATTTACACAAACTTCCCCACTATTGATAGAACATCTATAATATCTTTATTTTTACAGTGACAAAACTGAAGCCCAGAGATGTCGAACAGCTTAACTAAATAATTGCAGGGTAACAGATAGTGTCCAGTGGTTTTAAAAATTGATATGTAATTAATACAGAAATGTCTAAAGGCTATTTCTCACATTTTTCTAGAATTCATAATACAGGAAGACAATGTGTGATTGTAGATTCCCAAAAGGTCCTGTGAGTTTTTTTTAAGGTCTCTCTCTGGTCAACCTCATATTAATTACAATATTAGAGTGCCATGATAGTAAGTGATCTTTTATTCCCCATTCTTCCTTTAATTTGGTGTAATTTTCTAAATACTTTCTGGGTTGCATATAAAATATGCCCTTTTTGGGGGGATTTGAGACTTGTGGTTTGTAAGTAACACTGATGTTGCAGAGGCTGATTAAAAGGAGAAAGATTGTGAGTCTTCTCATTAACATTCTTTAATCTTATAATCTAGTCATTTTTAGTCTGAAAGTTTGAGTGTCAGTCCTTTTCTATTGAAAAAGCAAAAAATATCTGCTTTGTATTATGTACTGAAAGTCAAAAAAAGTATTACTTTATGAAAAGTGAGAAAACACTATCAGGCTAAGAAAACAATTGTCAGTCTGTAGTAAAATAATTAGTAAGATATTAGCAAATCAACTTTTTTACATTTTACTTCCAATGAATAAACACTAGAAGAGGAATCCTTAAGGCAACAAGGGTAGAATGCACAAGAGGATAATAAGCAATATCTCATTTAGTGGAAACTACAGTTGCACATGTTATTAATCAGAATGCCTTTTAGTTAGAGAGGAAATGTCTGTTTGACACTTACTGGTAATTTTTTGGCAACACTGTACTTAGGACATGTACTTAAGACATATAAGCATTGCCATGAAACATTCTTTTTTTTTTTTTCATTTAGTTTTCTCTGTCTGATATTAAAAGAATAGGGTTTTTATTTCTTTTAAAATAATTTCTTTACAGAGTTTTATACTTCCATTTACAAGGCACTTCCACAGACTTATCTCATTTAAATATCCCAGTAATGCTGAGGCATGAGCGATCTTGTTCCCATTTTGCAGAAGAGAAAATAGACCTTCAAGGAGATTAGGCAGTGCATTGTATTCCATATCACATGGCTAAGATGCAGCCCCAATATTCCTTGAGGCTAAATCTTCTTACTCCCAAAGCCATGAAATCAGAATCAGAATGCCTCAACCTGGAAAGATCAAATTGAACATTCTTTGTACGATGACTCTGTCTGTAGACCCTAGACTTTTTGAATTTTTGTAGGAGTCTTGAAAACAAAATATTCTGCTTTTATTTATTAGCATTTCATTATACTTAGATTTCAAAATGTGTACCATAAGAAATATTATGGAAATGATATGTTTATTGTACCAATGAAAAGCTCAAGTTACTCAATGTAGAAACTAAGATGCTCACTGAGATCTAGGGATGGAGGTATAGGAATGGCAAGTACTTGGGAAAAATAATCTTAGTGTCAATAGTGTCTTTTTAAAACAATCATTTATCTGATGGTAAAAATATGGAAATGTCATATTGGAGGGCAATTATGAAAGAAAAAAGAGAAAAATAAAAATCACCTATAAGTTTTTTTTCACTAAGACTTAGTATTTCTGTGTTTTAGTGTCTTGTTTTGTAGCATGGTCAATGGAAAAGTGCCCACGGATATATTAAAATAGAGCTTCATAGAAAATTTAATCAAGTAAACAAAGAAACAAACAAAATAACATTTCTTTACTACAAAGCATCTAAGAGCATTTAGTATGCTAAGATGCACTGTGACTCTCCAAGAGGAACTGATATCTGCAGACTTTAGGTACTATAGATACAGGATGGCACAGAAGAAGAGTTAAGAATTTGAAGTGACTTAAAGTGCAACTTGGCAATACTTAGGCTGTACAAAATTTAGGTAAATAATCTATATTAATATTATGGGCAAAAGAAAGCGACTATATCTATGAACTAAAAAATAATGGGCATTTTAGTGTCTCTTCTATGAGGTAAGTACTACTGTGTCAGTCTTCTTTAAATTATTATCCCCATTTCATTGGTAATGAATCTGGTGCTTGCAGTCAATTGCTCTCCTTGGTGGATTAAGTTAGGAACAGTTTACCAGATGAATGAAGAAAAGGTAAAAATATAATATTCATAATTGTGAGCTTCTGGGCAATATAGAGGTATAGGTAGATGCACTTCTCTTCCTTGCACAACAAAAAAAGGATAACAAGCAATTTAAAAACAAAAAAACAACCAGAACTGCCAGAAAATCAAACTGTATGGAAGTCTGAGAACCAAGGCATTAAAGAAGAAACATTCATCCAGAATGGTAGGAAGGGTGGAAACAAGCACACATGGTAGAGAGGACTCACGGCAAGGTGGTGGTTGGAAGACCAGTTGGTCCCAGACTGTGTGCTGATAAACTGGGAGGTACAACTAGGGAGTGAGGCAGATCATGAAACCCAAGGTTCCAGTGCCAGGAAAGAAAGCTTCAAAACCTCTGGCTGTAAAAATTTGTGGGGGTTGTGGAGGTGGGAGAAACTTCCAGTCTCACAGACAGTCCATTGGAGGGACGCAGGGGCCCTAGAACATATTTAAGCCCACCCACCCAGCAATAAACACCAGGGAAGCATCTCAAAAGGTGCAATTCACTTGTGGCTAGCAGGGGAAGTAACTGAAAGTGGGGTGAGATTGGAGCAAGCAGCATTGTTCCTACTCTGACTCCTCCTCCACATACAGCACCACAATGCAGCAAAAATGGGTTGTCCCACCCTAGTGAATACCTAAGGCTCTGGCCCTTAAACATAACAGGTGCACCGACACAAAGAAATGTGGCCCAAATGAAAGAACATGTTAACACTCCAGAAAAAGAACTAAGTGATGAGGAGATAGCAAACCTATCAGATGCAGAGTGCAAAACACTGGTAATCAGGATGCTCAGAGAAGCAATTGAGTATGGCCACAAAATAAAGAAGTGAAGGCTATATAAAGTAAAATTTTTAAAAAAATGTATAGGGAACCAACAGTGAAGAGAAGGAAACCAGGATTCAAATCAACAATTTGGAACAGAAGGAAGAAATAAACATCCAATTGGAACAGAGTGAAGAAACAAGAATTCAAAAAAAACCCAGAGGCTTAGGAACCTCTGGGACATCTTTAAACATTCCAACATCCAAATCATGGGGGTGCCAGAAGGAAAAGGAGAAGAACAAGAAATTGAAAACTTATTTAAAAATATAATGAAAACCTCCCCAACCTGGCAAAAGAAATAGACATACAAGTCTAGGAAGCTCAGACAGTACAAAACAAGTTGGACCCAAAGAGGACCACACCACAACATTTCATAATTAAGTGCCAAAGGTTAAAGGTAAAGAGAGAATCAGTAAAAGAAAAGCTTAAAAATAAAGAGAAAGCAGTAAGAGAAAAACAGGGAGTTACCTACAAAGGAGTTCCTATAAGACTATCAGATAATTTCTCAAAAGAAACCTTACAGTCAAGAAGGGACTGGAAAGAAGTCTTTGAAGTCATGAAAGAGAAGGAGCTACATCCAAGATTATTCAATCCAGCAAAACTATCATTTATAATGGAAGGGCAGATAAAGTGCTTCCCAGATAAGGTCAAGTTCAAGTAGTTCATCATCACCAAACCCTTATTATATGAAGTGTTGAAGGGAGTTATCTAAGAAGAAGAAGATTGAAACTATGAATAGTAAAATGATAACAAACTCATGACTATCAACAACAAAAACCTAAAAAACAAAAACAAACTAAGTAGACAACTACAACAGGAACAGAATCACAGAAATGGAGATCACATGGAGGGTTATCAGTGGGGAGGGGGTGGGGGTAGAATGGGGGGAAAGATGTAGGGATTAAGAATTAAAAAATTGGCAGGTACAAAATAGGCAGGGGAATGTTAAGAACAGTGTGGAAATGAAGAAGCCAAAGAATTTATATGCATGACCCATGGACATGAACTAAGGTGGGGGAATGCTGTAGGGAATGGGGGTACTGAGTGGAGGGGGATAAGGGGGAGAAAAAAGTGGGACAACTGTAATAGCATAACCAATAAAATATACTTAAAATGTATAGTATTCAATAATCAGGGTGTGGCATAATTTATAATAAATCTTGTTTTTACTAGTCAAGAATATCTAATCATTTGCCCCATCTGAATGGTTTCTACCCTATTCTTATATTTTCATTGTTATGCTCAGATGTATCTCATTGTATTTCTTCTTGTATTAGAATATGCCACGCAATGGCTGGGATTTAGTAATTAACATGTGTTGTACTGCAAATACACTGCTTAGGGAGCTCTCCCTAAAACCCTTCCCCTGTGGTAGATCCATAGCTCTCAGGTAACAACTAATTTATTTTTTAAACGTAGTGGGAATTAGGTTGTACTTCTGTGACGTTCTCTTTGAGATCCTTTGAACAGAGGCTATCAAACCTTCAGGTTGCAGAAAGGTGATTTTGGGGGGTTAAGAAGATGGAAGAAGCAGGGGAGCTGTGAAATGTAACAGTTCTAGCCTGGAAGTCTGGCTCTTACTACCAGACGAGAGCCTCAAGGGAGCCAAATTGTGGGTCTAGGTTTACACCGGGTTTCACTGCTATCGTTTGCTTCATTTGGGGACATATTTTCCACTGACATATTGGATCCTTTCTCTGCCAGCTAGTGATAATGATATTTAAAATTCTGTAGAGAATAACAGACATTTCTAGAGAAGTGGCCCTTTCCTTCCAAAGTGTCTTGCCTTCTGTAGTTTTTAAAAAGAGTCATCAAATTTTCTCTTTTCAAAAATTGAGACTCCATAGTGCCTGAGCTCATGCCCTTTGAACTTATAAAAGTAAGCATGTGATTTTGCACTTTTATTTTGTGTCGAAAACCTTGTGTTTTTATGTTGTTTTATATTTGGAATTCAGTTTAATTATTTTCAAGTGGGTGTGGAAATAAAAGATTAAGCAAGTATGTGTACAGATATCATTTGGGGTATTTTTTTGGGTGTGTTTTGTTGCTCTAGCCTTCCTACAACCACTCTTCTAAAATATATATATTATTATGCAATAATGAAAGTTTAGGAAAGTGGAAAAGAAGAATCACTTGTAGTTTTACTATCGTAACAGTTTAGCTGTTCTCACTTCTGCATATTTCCATCTGTTGGTCTCTGAGGGGAGCCAATAAATGGCACTCACCTTCTCTGCCTGGGGCTCTGAGTAATTTGAAAAATAAAACAAAAGAGTGGCAGATGGACCCAAAATATTACCTTTATTACTGATTAATTCCAGGTTAGAACATGGAACGTATTGTGAGAGCCAAATGGGTCTGCTGACTCAATCTTGGAGTTAGGCAGGCTCCCTCCCTGTGCTACTCTCTCCCTGGTTGCAACCAATAACAAACATGCCTGATCTCACAGTGAGGGAGGATCATACCCTTGGGGACCAGATGCTCTCGATGACCCACTTGCTTCCACAAGGAAGAAAGGTGCAGGTAGGCCACACATTCCTTGTTTATTTTTTTTTATTTTTTGCCCAAACTGATTGTAAGACATGTCACTCTTCTTCCCCACTGAGAGTGGAGTGAATTAATGGACAGAGAAAGGCCAGGGGTTATATCAATTAGATG
Source organism: Carollia perspicillata (assembly GCA_004027735.1). Lineage (NCBI taxonomy): Eukaryota > Metazoa > Chordata > Mammalia > Chiroptera > Phyllostomidae > Carollia > Carollia perspicillata. The sequence continues at coordinate 67,791 of PVKM010001633.1, forward strand.
TTACCACAGGAGGAAAAATCTTGCATGGGAAAGATGTTATTTCTCCCTTGGTTAAGTTTTATCTACTTTTAAAAAGAGAATAAAACTACTGTAAACACCTTCATGAAAATAGCCTGACAGATGATGTTTTTAGGGGAGTTTCTGAGAAATGGTATTCCTGAATGTATCTTTTTTGCTTCTTAGAAAACATTAGAAATTGCTTGATTATACAATTTACCTAGCTGAGAAATTTCTGGTTCATAGAAAAGATTTTGAGTGGTGTTTTTAGATTGTCTGTGAACTGGGGTTCAGTGTGGTTATATTAGAACTGTGATTGTGTCCAATATAAACACTCATTAATAATTAATTAATGAGCATTCTCTCCTAGTACTCTGGAGGTTACAGAAGAAGGCTAGAACAAGATTCCTGACCCCAGAGAATTTTCAATTTAATCAGAAGAATAAATATAATGCCTAGGAAACTGTAGAGCCAATTATAATTGTGAAATTGTGCCATATATACCGGCTAGTCTCAAGACAGTTAACATTTATGGGCACAACACACTCACAAGAGTTTAGATCATAATGATAACTTGAATTTTCCTAATTTATAGGAAAGGTAAATCATTTATTTTCTAGGCAGTTATAGTCTAGAGAAGGAAACACAAAAGTTAACAGGCAATTATGAGACAACATGATATGGAATAAGCACGAGGAGGGTGGTAGTATAACATGAAGGGCATCTAATGCATTCTTGGGGTGGAAGGGGCAGCTTTGTAGTGGAGACTATATCTAGTGGAAGGAAACTTGAAATAAAAGAAAAGTAAAATTCACCCAGCTGAATGAAAGGGGGTGAGCAGCGTAACAGCGTGCGCCTGGAGATCCAGAGGAGAAAGAGCAGGGGCCATCTAGGGACTTGAAAATAGTCTAGGACACTTCCAGGTCCAAGGCCTGGAATATAGTCAGTGTTCATTAAAAATACTCTGAATGTATAACTGAACTTCGATCTGGAGATTAACGCATTATATACCAATGAGTATGTGTGATTGGTTCAGGAAGAACTGGTAAAAGGGGGAAGACAAGATTGGAGTACAGTGTTTGGAAGAACTGAACACTCCTTTCATTCTGTATTGAACCGGTACTTTACACGTGTTCTTCTGTTAACAGCAGAGCTTTTAAAATAAGATTTTGAAACTTACAGCATTATATTGAAGCCACTCAATCATTTCTATCCTTTCTAATGTTTGTTTTTTGTAAAGAAATCCCAAGATTCTTTGTGGACTAAAGTTCAGTAAACTGAAAGTTAAAGAACCATATGTCTAAATAACAGCATTTGACTTGCCTTATAGTTCATCTTACTTTTTAAAGTGTTTTCTCATCGATTTTTTTGGTTATATAATTACAATGATGTTGGCTATCTAGTGAATTTGGTTTAATATACTGACAGGTTAAGTCAGTGAGACAGTTGTCACATTAATGATTTGGTGAATTTTTCCATTTATTTGGCTTGTTGTTTAAACAATGTGTATTTATAAAGCATTTACTTTATGTATGTCACTATATTAGGCACTCAGGGGAATAAAAATAAGCTCAGTATAAAATGTGATAGTCTTTTACTGAGTAATACAAGTTTTGGAACTTTCTCTTGGGTAAATAATGTTAAATGCTGAGAGAGAGGGAAGGGGAAGAGAGAGAGGGATGGTGAAGAGGTGGAGAGGGCGAGGGAGAGGGAGGACACATAAAATGTTTTCTAATGGAATTATGTGTAATGTACCACACTGTGAATAACCTAAATTTTCAATGAGAAGGGAATGATTAACTAAACTAGAGAAATCTATTAGTGTAGGAATGAAAGTCATAATGTTATGAAGATTATAATAAAATAGAAAAAGGGCTTATGATGTAATATCAGTTTTAAAAAGAGAATAGAAATTATATGTTTGATATGGTTCCAATTATTCTACAAAAAAGTTCTATCTATAGAAAACAGAAAGGAAATACACTAATAAATATCAAGAGTGGATGCAAAAATGTGACCTTGCAGTAGAGATCCGATTGTCCTTTTCCTTCTTTATTTTCTAAAATGTCCTCAGTAAATACCTTAGCACAGTATTATCTAAAGCATGCACATTTCTAATTGACTTTGAATCTATTTTTGAACTGTTTATCAATCTACTTGTAATGATAAAACATTTACATAGAAAGGTATTTAAATATACAGTACATGATAAATTTTTATAAGTATAATCTAATGACTTTATTTACTCTCCCCTTATCAAAAAAGTAATAACAATAGCTATAACTTATAAGTACTCTTACATGTTCCAAACACTCTTTTTAGAAATGCACAAGCCTTGTTTAATCCTTGTCATCTCCTATTTTAGATTAGGACGTTTGCCAGAGAATGAAGTCCTGCTCTGCTTTTCCACTTATCAGCTATGTAACTTTACTTAGAACACTTAACCCATTTAAAGCTTGAGTTTCCATTTTTAGTTTTTTGAGGAAATTCCACAGTGACATTTTCTGTTTTAATACTGTTTAATTCCTGGTTTACTCCTGTTTTAAATGCAGTTTTCCACAGTGGCTGCACCAGTCTCCATTCTCACCAACAGCGCACTAAGGTTCCCTTTTCTCCACATCTTCGCCAACACTTGTTTGTTGTTTTGTTAATGATGGCCAGCCTGAGTGGTGTGGAGTGATAGCTCACTGTGGTTTTCATTCGCATCTCTCTGATGGCTAGTGATGCTCAGCATCCTTTCATATGTCTCTGGGCCCTCTGTATGTCCTCCTTGGAGAAGTGTCTGTTCAGGTCCTTTGCCCATTTTTTTAATCAGGTTTTTGTCTTCCTGGAGTGGAGTTGTGTGAATTCCTTAAATATCATGGAGATTAAATCCTTGTCCAAGGTATTATTTGAAAATATATTTTCCCATACAGTTGGTTCCCTTTTCATTTTGTTGATGTTTTCTTTAGCCATGTGGAAGTTTTTTATTTTGATGAAGTCCCATTTGTTTATTCTTTCCTTTATGTCCCTCGTCTCGGGGACATATCAGTGAAAATATTGCTGCGTGGAATATCTGGGATCTTCCTGCCTATGTTCTCCTCTAGGACTTTTTTCCACTGCTAGGATTATACCCTAAGATTCCTGAAACACCAATTCAGAATAACCCATGCACCCCAATGTTCACAGCAGCACAATTTGTAGTAGCCAAGTGTTAGAAGTAACCTAAGTGCCCATCAGTAAATGAGTGGATCAAAAAGCTATGGTACAGTTACACGATGCAATACTACACAGCAGAAAGAAAGAAAGGAGCTCCTACCCTATGTGACAGCATGGATGGCACTGGAGAGCATTATGCTAAGTGAAATAAGCCAGGTGGTGAAAGACAAATACTGTTATGATCTCACCTATAAGTGGAACCAAATCCACAAAACAGACAAGCAAGCAAAATTTAACAGAGACAGTTAAATAAATAATAAACTGACAGTAACCAGAGGGAAGGGTGGAGGGTGATAATGTGGGAAAGAAGGGGAGGGGTCGTTAAGGAATATGAATAAAGGGCTCAGGGCCAAAGCCGAAAGTGTAGGATCCAGGGTGGGAGGTCTGAGTACGGTGGAAGGATAATGGAGACTACTGTACTTGAACAATTAAAAAAAAGTTCTTCAAAAAAGAAGAAAAGAGGTCCTGGCTGGTGTAGCTCAGTGAATTGAGTGTGGGCCTGTGAACCAGAGAATCGAGGTTCGATTCCCAGTCAGGGCACATGCCTGGGTTACAGGCCAGTTCCCAGCAGGGGATGCCCGAGAGGCAACCACACATTGATATTTCTCTCCCTTTCTCCTTTTCTTCCCCTCTAAAGATAAATAAATAAAATCTTTAAAAAAAGAAACAATGGTAAAGTGAAAATAAAAAAAGCTGTAGTTTCTACCAAAACAGAAAATTGGATTGTTATGAGCATTAATTCAGATAATGTATGTAAAGCGTTTAGCATAATACCCAGTGCAAAATAAATTCTGGATAAACATTAGTAACTTTTAAAACACCAGCAAAGTTTGATGTTCCTAGGGCTTGGTCCTATTTTCTCTAGGAAATCTTGTTTATTTTCATGGCTTTAAATACCACTAATGTGCCAACAGTTCTCAGAATATGTAGCTAGCTGAGCTATCTATCTCTTTTGAGCTTCATTTATTAAGTGATCTACTTGACATCACCTTCTGGTTGTCTCAGACCTAAAGTGTCCCCAACCAAATACCTTTTTTTCCCTCAACTAAATTCTTAACGTGACTCACTTTTCCTATGCCCATGAGACCTGCTTTTCCTCCATTGACTGGTACCTTTCTTTACTCAGATGCTATGTAAGAACTTGAGAGTTACTCCTTTCTTTTTTCTATCCCTAACCCTCAGTATCCAATTCATCACTAAATGTTATTGATTCCACATCCAAATATCAATTGAATATCCATTCATCCCCGCCCCCGCCCCCCCCAACCTGATCGCCTTTACACTACTGCAGATCAGCGCCATCTTTCACTGAGGCCACTTGTCTCTGGATCTGACGTTTCATTTCCTGTATTATCCCTCTCGGATACATTTTCTCTGTGGCAGCCCAGAATGCTCTTTTAAAATGTAGATCTGATTATGTCACTCCCCGGCTTAAAACTCTCTGAGGCCTTGTTTAATCCTCACAACCTCTCTGTGAAACCGACATGCTTTTTTTGTATTTTTTAGATGAATAAGATAAGGCTAAGAGTCAAATTGCCATGCTCGGTGAATTGCATCAGTGACAGTGAATCAGAATGGCTGATAGCGCAGAAACTTAGAAATATAAAATCCAGCAATGAAGAGGCACTTATTTCCATAATAAGTATGTTCTCTTCACTAGTGTCAAGGAAATCTAATCAGTTGCCATATCTCAAAGGATATTATAGTATCTCTGTTTCTATACCATTGTTAGACCTTTAAATGCTATTTAAATCCTCCAAGTACTGCATAAATATATATTAATTTTAACATGATAATATTTATTAGAAATATTTAACAAATACTAGGTCAAACAATAATAAAATTGGGTATATAAAATTGCCTGGATAAAAAGATACCCCACCCCACCCCCGGCCATGTGAAATGTATGCAATAAAGTTGATAGTTAGGAACCAGATATGCCTAGCAGGGAAAGTATGAGCAAATTTTATCTTCTCTCTCTCTCTTACAGTTGCTTTATCTAGAAAATAGCAATAATAATGGTACCTGGTTAATGGCACTAACTAAGTTTTAGGCACTATAGTTAGAATTTTATATAATCCTTTTAGTGATTTTGTATGATGAAGGGAAAGACACAATAGAGATTGAAAGATGACGATTAAGTGGGTCAACATGTAATCTGGCAGTAGTACCTCTATTATTTTTGAGAGACAGGTTATATATTTGCTTCTAAACAGTTATCAGTAGCAAGATTCATAGTGTTCATAACATAGTAAGGTTATACAGGTTCATAAGGCAGAGCAACAACTGTGGGGTGTGTTGAATAAGCTTTGTAGCTAGAAGTGTATGTTGGCTGCTTCTCACATTATGAGATTTTCCTCCTCAGAAAGCATCACTCTCTGGTCACCCTCTGAAATGCTCTCTTGGCAAGATCATAGTATTGCAGAATTATCCTCATGGCACGAATAGATACCCTGATTTGAACTGTGTGTAGTGATATGTGACTTCTACTTCAGTCTTGCAGTGAGCATAACATGGTATTACATGGTGCGGTGGGCAATGAAATAGATATTTGTGTTATGTTTCAGGCATGTACATTTGTTTGTATTGCTTCACTGTACTTTGAATCGAGTATGTAATAAGAAGTGGTTGAACAGTATATTAACATTGACCTCTTTAGGAAAATCCAACAATTCTTTTCATCCTTGGGAGATTTTAAAAGGAAAATTCTACCCAGTGTTTTTGAGAGTTAGAATCTATGATTTTTGTTTTTCGAGTAAAATGAATGATTCAGTTGCTTTTCCCCTTTCCCATCCCCTCGTTCAGGTGCCCTCACCATCTTCCAAAGGAAGAAAGCTCCAGAAGTATAGTTCTTGTTCTTTAAACTGCTAAGCACTGCCAAGGCGAATTAGACAACATCTCTGAGAATTCATTCATTCGACTAACATTTACTGAGTGCCCAGCAGATCCCAGGCACAGTGCTAGATGTTGGAGATACACAATCACACAAAAAGTGTCACACACGCTCAAGGAGCTTACAGTGTATTGATAAAATGAGCTAAGTAAAGGTGATTAGGAAACCCACATATTTGTATTTTTTCTCCATTTTCAACATTCGTTTATGTAATGAATGTATTCATTTATGACTTGTATTAGTGTTTTACACTAATTTTAACATCACCATCATTATGGCTAACATTAATTTAGTACTAACTGTGCTGCAGACCTCATAAACCTTAGGGTTTTATTATGTATATTACTTTATTTAATCTTCCTAATAACTTCATGAAGTAGGGACTGTTAATAGCCCTCTTACATAGATGAGGCCACCAAGGCTCAGAAATGCCATGTGACTCATCTAAGTTTGTGTTGTTAAGCATGGTGGAAAAGGAATGAAAGCCCAGGATCTTTTTCATGATAACGATGCTATATTGTCTTACATTTGGATATAATTAGTGAAGAAGTATTTCATCATTTGTCTGGTACTGATCAATTACCTCAATTGAACAGAAGATGTTACAAGTTAATTCTGGCAAATGGCAAACTCTGGGGAATCATGGATTTTGGTGGAACTTGTTTAGAGGTAAAGATGGGTTTTGGCTGTGGTTACTCAGTGTCTCTGAAGGGGAGGAGTAGGGCCAGCCAGTGAGAGACAGCCCTCTTACTATGGCCCCTGACTTTGAATTAACTGAAATGTGGCAGGCAGTGAACCAGAGTTTAAGCAAAAATTTCAAGAATTTGGGTCAAATAATATCTGACTACTATCGGAATGTGAAATGATTGTTTAGTAACAAGTATTGATCGTCA
>PVKM010001634.1:0-19791 GCA_004027735.1 Carollia perspicillata
TATATAGGTCATTTGGATATCTTCATTTGTGAAGTGCCTGTGAGTTCCTTTTCTGATAAATGATCTTTTTTTTGTCTGTGGTGGTTTCATGGATGAGGGGGTAAATTCAATTCCTCTACTCCATCTTTACTGAAAGCAGTTATTCCTACATTGATAATTTCTTTTGAACTGTTGACCCAATCTCATACTCCAAGAATAAATACCACTTGGTTGTGATGCATTGCATCCATTTTAATATTTTGTTTAGGATTTTTGAGGTTGGGTTACCGTTTTCCTTCTCTGATAATGTCCATGCCAGGCTTTGGTGTGAAGATTATGCTGGCCTCATAAAATGAGTTGGAACAAGTTCCCATTTTTCCTTGTCTGCAAGAATTTTGGGGTTGGTGTTATTTATTCCTTAACTGTTTGCTGAAGCCATCTGGTCCTGGAGTTTTCATTATGGGAAAGTTATTCATTGTAGATTTCATTTCTGTGGTAATAGTGGGCTCTTTATATTTTCTGTTTTCTTATATCAGTTTTAGTAAATTAAATTTTTCTGGGAATCTACCCCATTTCATTTAAACCTTAAATTTTATTGCCATGAACCATCCCATCTTTTTAATGTTTACGGGATCTGTAGTGATACTCTCTCTTTTCAGTCCAGAAATTGGTTATCTGTTCTGACTTGATCATCTCACAGGACTGTTAACAACTTTTATTAGTTTTTTAAAAAATTACTTTAGGTCCTGGCTGGTGTGGCTCAATGGATTGAGTGCTGGCCTCTGAACTAAACGGTCACTGGTTTGATTCCTGGTCAGGGCACATGCCTGGGTTGCGGGCCAGGGTTGCTGGCCAGGTACCCCTAGTAGGGGTGCATGAGAGGCAACCACACACTGATGTTTCTCTCTCTGTCTTTCTCCTTCCCTTCCCCTCTCTCTAAAAATAAATAAATAAAATTTAAAAACATTACTTCGGTTTTTGTCGATTCTCTCTAATGTATGTTTTTTCTAGGTGTTTTGTTTTTAAATTTTTATTGACTGATTTTGGAGAGAGAACAGAAGGGAGAGAAAGAAACATCAGTTTGTTGTTTCACTTATTTATGCATTCATTGCTCGCTTCCTTTTTTAAATTTTTTTATTTATTTTTAGAGAGGGGAAGGGAAGGAGAAAGAGAGGGAGAGAAACATCAGTGTGTGGTTGCCTCTCACATGGCCCCCACTGGGGACCTGGCCTGCAACCCAGGCATGTACCCTGACTGGGAATCAAACCTGCGACCCTCTGGTTCGCAGGCCTGTGCTCAATCCACTGAGCTATACCAGCCAGGCTCTAGTTTATTTTTTATCTTCATTATTTCCCTCCTTTTGCTTTCTTTGCATTTTTTGTGGCTTTTAACCCTCCCCCTTTTTTTAAACCACTTTATTTTTTTTCAAAGATTTTATTTATTTACTTTTAGAGAGAGGCGAAGGGATGGATAAAGGAGGAGGAGAGAAACATCAGTCTGTGAGAGATACATTGATCATTTGCCTGTCCCAAGCCCCCAGCTGGGAACCAGGCCTGCAAACCAGGCATGTACCCTGACTGGGAATAAAACCAGTGACCATTTAGTTCACAGGCCAGCACTCAATCCATTGAGCTATACCAGCCAGGGCTAAACTGCTCTATTGAAATATAATCAACACACAAAAAGCTGTATATATTTAATAATATGCAGCTTGATGAATTCGGAGATCAATATGCAACCATGAAAATACCACCAAAATCTATGGCATAAATATATTCATCACCTCCAAAAGTTTCTTAAACTGTCTTTATTATTTTTTTCTCCTAGCTTCTTGAGACGCTTTGATGATTTTAGATTTTCTTTCTTTTTTCTGTGTCTGCTGTTGAAGCACTTTGTTTCCCTCTATGTACTGCTGTAGCTATATTTCATAATGTCATACTGTCTTTATCCTTCAGTTTAAAATATTTTCTAATTTACATTATGAAGTGGTTTTATGGTTATTTTTTAGCCCACTGCTTATATAGAAGTATATTGCTTAATACCATAACATTTGGAGATTATCTTGTTATCCTTCTGTTATAGATTTCTAGTTTAACCCACTATAGTCAGAGAACATTGTGTGATTTGTTTAGGCTTGTTTTATAGTCCAGCATTTGGTTAATGTTGATAAATGTCTCATATGCACTAGAAGAGGATATTTATTTTGAGTTGTTGGGTGCAGTGTAGGACAATTAGATCAAGGATTTTTAATGTGTTGTTCAAATCTATATCCTTGCTACATTTCTTCCCCTCTCTTCAAGATACTTTTAAATTAAATTATTTTTAACTATTTACTATAGAGTTCCCTTTTTCTCTTTTAAATTTTTGTATACTATAGTTTCAGGCTGTCTTACTAGATGCATACACTTTTTCTGTTTTCTTGTTTAATTAACTTTATCATAGTGAAATAGCCTTTATCTTTAATAGTGTTTCTAAGCTACCACATCTTTCTTTTCATTAGTGTTTGTTGTATGGTATATCTTTCTGGAATAGAAAAGGCTTTTAAAATAATCTGGGAATTTAAAATCTTTAGAAATCCAGCTTCAAAACATCTTTAGAAATTATCTACTTTAGAATTTCTTTAGAAATATACATATTATTTCAAGCTGTATTTTTTAAGTCTTGTCCAAGAGCACTATTATTTTCATATAACATGATAAATTACGTTACACAAAGGAAGAATTAGAAATTTATGGCCTAAAAATCTGTAGGAGTGAGGAACATAAGGAAAATGGGCAGATTTCATATTGGTATGAACAGTGATCACAAAGATTCTGTGTGGTTAAGCTTGGAGATTAAACTGGAAAGTTGGGCTGTATTTGGGGAAAGGCTGGTAGACATCACTTTAAAAACTTGCTCCCTCAATACCTATTCTCCAGGTGTTTTTTTCTTCATCAGAAATGTCTGTAATACATCAATACATTAGTTCATGAACATGCTTATGTTGCCCAAAACAACCCCATATAGCAAGTATTGTTTTGTATGCAGTATAACTTCTTCGTAGTTATCAAAAGGCTTAATTTCAGACTTACATTTTTGTCCTGGAGTTTAGATAGAAACCTGTTGCACCTGACTGTCAAATTTTAAATTTATTAGGGGAAGAAGGGACACATGTCTTTCTAGCATCTTAAATTCGAATCTACCATTGAGAATTTGTATTTAGACATACAGTGCAGACATTTGTTTTATTTACGTTATACCTCTAGAGTTCATGGCTGGAATTAGGCAAATAGTAGTAGTAGATAAAACTTTATTTCTATGACTATAATTGCTTTGAAAGTGTTTCTGTGAACATAATGAAACTTTAACATTTATAAAATTGAACTACAAGAACTTATTGATTTTAACCTATTTTAACTTTATAGGATAACAACATCTTAAAATACAGTACTGTGCTTTAGTTTTGAATTAAATTGCAAGAGAAATTCAGTGCCTAAGAAGCTGTTGATACTAAATGCTGAACTAATGTATTACCCATATACATTTACCTCATTGATTTGATCAGTAATGGCTTTTGTAGGTTCTGTAATTAAGTACTCTTGTTTCCTTTTATTTTTAATGTGTTTTGTTTTAGTTTCTAGCTATACATGTTCTGGTTATTTTTTACCTCATATTTTAGCTTTAAAATTTTTTCCTTTTATTTTCAGATGGAAAAGTTACTTTTTTCTCTTTGTAGTTTTTTGCTTAAAATTTTGTGGGTTTTTTTTTTTAGGCTTTGGTGTTTATATTCAAAAGTTGAAGGTCAAGATCTGCATATAATTTTGGTTTGAGGGATAAATATAAAAATTTTTCTGTTTCTATTCATGTACAGTGTCATGAACAAGGAAAACAGTATTGTAAATACAAAACCTGTACTATTTGCTGTGGGGCTAGAACTGAGAATTAAAATGTACGTATCGGCAGCTGATGCCTTCTTTGTGGTGTTTTGAAGCAAATGCTTGAGATTTCCTCAATCTTGTAGCCTAATGAAGTAAAGAGGTGAAGAGTTCTAGAATTATAATTAAAAGACAAACAAACAAAATGGGGATTCTCAACCAACATGGAGGAACACATTGTTTTCCTCTTAAGACAAACTAATTTAGGACAAATTAACAAAAAAGTGTAGGGTAATCCTCAGTTTAGTAACACCTTCAAAGATTAAAAGGATAGAATCGGAACTCAGTTTGCTTTCAGTGGATTAATGGTTTTTTTAGATCAGAACATCTGGGTGTAGGTGATTGATCGCCTATTATTTTATGCAGTACCATTATCTCTCTAATAGCAAAGAGCACTTCCTATAAAATAAAATAAAAAATCTTATTTATTTTTAGAGAGGGGGGAAGAGAGGGAGAAAGAGAGGGAGAGAAACATGGCCTCTTGCATACGTCCAAATGGATGTTGGGTGTCTGGCCCCGCAGCCCAGGCAGGTACCCTGACTGGGAATGAACTGGTGACCTTTCAGTTTACAGGACAGCACTCAACCCACTGAACTTCAGGGCTATAAAGTGTTTTAAGATATACATATGGAGAGTCAGATCTCTTTTTCAAATTGTTATTCTATTACAGTTGTTCCTGCTTTTCCCCTTTTGCCCCCCTCTGCCCAGTCTGCCCCACCTTACCACAGTCAGTCCCTATACAGTCAGAATCTCTTTAAGTTCCAATTCCAGAGTTACTTTCTTGGTTAAAATTATATCTATTTATATTATGTTCTAAAAGAGTATTTGTGGGCTGGTCTGGTACCTAATATATTTTAAAAACATATTTCTATGAGAAAATGCACTTTGAACTCATAAATGAGGGGATATCATTACCATTCTATGTTATTTTATTGACATGATGTTTAGACAATTATAAATTTGGTATCCTGCACTTTACAAATCTAGATCTATAGCTGTAAAAGGAATGATTAGTGAGGAATCTGCTGTTATTTGCATGATTTACCTCTTTTCTTTCATTTACTCTTATTTTTCCGACATGAGTTAGTTGTAGTTCTGAAATTTTAAATTTGCCATTTCTGTCTTATAAAATGGTGTTATCAAAATTTTTAAACATGTACAAAAGTTAAGACAATAGTATAATGGACTGCCCCAATATATCTAACATTTAGATTGAAAAATTACCAAGATTTTTTGTTGCTTCACTCATGCTTTTTTAAAAAAATATATTTTATTTATTTATTTTTAGAGAGAGGGGAAGGGAAGGGGAAAGAGTGGGAGAGAAACATCAGTATGTGGTTGCCTCTCATGTGTCCCCTACTGAGGACATGGCCTGCAGCCCAGGCATGTGCCCTGACTGGGAATGAAACCAGCAACCCTTGGCTTCACAGGCCCATGCTCAATCCACTGAGCTACACCAGCCAGGGCATCACTCATGCTTTTTTAAAAATACATTTATTTTCCTTTTTTGGCTCAAATTAAAAAATTTGGCCCTGCCTGATGTGGCTCAATGGACTGAGTGGTGGCTTGCAAACCAGAGGGTCACTGGTTTGATTCCCAGCCTCAGTTGTGGGCCAGGCCTCCAGCAGGCAGGGGGGTGGGGGGTGGGCAAGCACACATTGATGTTTCTCTCCCTCTCTTTCTACCTCCCTTCCCCTCTAACAGTAAATTTTAAAAATTCTTTTAAAAAATTGTCCCCTTTGATCCCAGGAGTACAGTATTAGATATATTATAATCCTTAGTTAATTGCATTTATCACTGTTCATTGCATAGTCCTTCTTAATTTAGTCACCCAGGCTTAAAATTATCTTTAATAATGAAATAAACACCTAGGGACCTATCACCCAAAACAAAAAGCGAAGTCCTGCTTTGAAATTAACCTGTATCTAAGCGTCTCCCCAGTTCCATCCTCTGCCTCCACCACCTGAAGTGATTGTTATTCTGAATCCTGCATTCATTAATATCTTCTTTCCTTTTTACAGGGCAAACCCAATAGGGTTAAGACTGTTGATAACTGATTGTCAAAGTGATAAATAACTCACATACTCTTGCCTCATTGGATTGATCTACATGATTTGCTAAAAACTGTATATTTCTATTTTTGTTATTTTAAATTTTACAGCAGGTGTATTGTGTTAAGTATATTTTACTAAGTGTGTTGTGTTAAGTAATTTTTTTGGAACTAAATTTTTTCACTTTTTATTATATTACTAGTATAATATATGTTGCTAGAGTTCTTTCATATTAACTGGATTATAATAATTCTCTGTGTAACTATACCGAAGTTTGTTTATTCCCTTTCCTATTGATGTGAATTTGAGTTGTTTCCTACTGCAGTATTTTAAAGCAAATTCCGAACATTATGTTATGTCAATCCTATATATTTCTAAAGAATATATCTTACATAATTACAGTGCCATTGTCATTTTAATAAAATTGATAGCAGTTTTCTTAATATCCAGCCAGTTTAAATTTCCTCACTTTAAAATGTTCTGTTTTGTTTCACATGTGCTGTGTTTGAAATAACTTCGAAAAAGTCCTTCTTTAACATAACATTTGGCTTTATATCTCCTGGGTCTCTTAATCTAATGCAGTTCCCCATTCCCAACTTTGTTCTTTCACATGCTGTTGACTTGTTGAAGAATCATAATGTGTCCTCCTATGAAATGTCCCACATCCAGGATTTGTCTGTTTCCTTCCTCTTGGTGTTAATTTGTCCTGAAGCCTTGATTAAATTCATTTTCAACTACTTTTGGCCAGAATACTTCGTAATTGTGTTCTGAGTATTTCATATTTTATCACATCAAAGGCTCATGATGTCTGTCCTGCCTTTACAAATGCTAAGATTGGTCAGTTCAGGTGGTAACATTATAAAGTTCCCTTTTAACCTCTCAGTCATTGATGATCCTTCCAGAATGAGTTATCTGTTTGGAGGTTATAACATAGTGATTTCTAATTCTGTCATGTTTTCTGTGTTTTTTTAAAAATAGAATTAGTCTGTGAAGAATTTTCCCTCATTAACTAAAGTTATTTGTATTTGAATACCTTGAAATATAGTTAGAGCAGGAATAAATGCTGAATTATTTCTCTTCAGTTCTAATTTTCAGAGTTAGGAATTGGTGTCCATTTACCTTCAGTGGAGATTCATGAGTTACAGACTTTGGGGGGAGGGGTGTGACTTTCTCATTTTAAGTATCCCCTTCAACGCATGGGTCTTCGTGTATTCAGTTTGTTTCAGTTGTAGTTATCATTCATTTTGCTTATGTTAACCAATGGAGCCCCTTCATGTTGGCTTTTGAGTCCCTTTGCCATGGCATCAGTAGTCTTAGATACCTTCCTTGTTTTTGACAGAATAAGATGTTTGAGGCTTATCTTACACATTTCCTACCCCAGACCTAGAATGAGTCATTCCTCCAAGAAGCCCTGATTTTCTTTAGCGGAGAATGATATTTTAAGACTACAGCCTGGGCTTCAGAGTACTTATTGCTCTTGGGCTCTTACTACCTCTAGGTTTTGTTGGTGGGAGAGTATTGGAAAATACCTATTTTTAAAAGAAAAGATCATCAATTCATATTGGCATTTTAAATTCAGGTTGAGGATTGCATCCTAGGTTTCTTTGTTTTTATACCTGTATCTCTTTTCCCTTACACTGAAAGCCTTAGTTCCTAACAACAGTAACTTGATTATATATTTGTTTTATCCTGATACAGATGTTTGTTAATAATATTATTATCTCAATGTGTGTTAAAGCAGTAATATGAAATGATTTTATAGATCATAGTAATATCATAATACCAATATTATTGCTAATAATAAGACTGTTGAATAGCAGTTAGGATTTTTGTAGTTCTTTATTTATCTTTATATTTCCACTAAGATGTATAGTCAAAATACTGTATTCCAGAGTCACTTGAAATCACTGTAGTTATGCCAACAACCCAATATACAGTTAAGCTTTATTTCAGTTTTTTTCTAGTTTTAATTTAAAAAAATGTAAAACATTTACATGATTCCAAAGTCAAACTATGTAACTGTATGTATGCAGAGAACTTTCACCCCTTTCCTCTCTAGGTATCCAGGTCCTTCTCTTCCCTTACGGGTGGCAATCTGGTTATTCTTCCAGTGTTGTTTTTTTTTCCCCCCAAAATAAAAGCAAAAAATATGTCTACAAATTCATATTTTTTCCCCTTCTTACACAAAAGTTAGTGTGCTATAAATACTATTATGTGCCCCTTTTTTACATTTAATTTTGAGATCATTATGTAAGTGGATATAGTGATTTCCTCAATGCTTGTTATATAATGAGATATTTCATTGTGTGTATCATCTTTTATTCAATAGTGCCTTATTGATGGACACTTTGTTTGTTTCTGTCTTTTGCCATTATAACTAATGCTTCAATGAATAGCTCTGTAACTAATTATTTAGTGTTTTTTACTGTATTTTGGGATAGGTTCCTGGACGTGAGATTGCTAAAGAGTAAATGCATGTGTAATTTTTCTAGATATTGTCAGTTTCCTTTTCCTCACCATGTACCATTTTGCATTCCCATTGCCTCTACACCTGAGAGTATTGTGAGACTTGGAATTTAGCCAATCCGATAGTTGAGAAGTGGTTTCTCAGTGTAGTTTTAGTTTGCATTTCTCTTAGTTTGAATTGTGAGCCTATTTCCTTATGTATAAAGACCTAGGTCATTTTTTATTTCTTTTGTGACTGTTCATATAATTTCTCATTTTTCCATCAGATTACTGGATTTTTTCCCCTCAAAATAGACTTAGGAGCTTAGTATATTAGAGATAGCCTTTCTGAGTTACTGTTGACCACTTTAAGTTTAGGTGATTGATTTAAAGAGTATCCTGTTGGTGACAGTGAAATGCAGACAGGGATTTAAGTTTCTGAACTGCCATGGGAAGACCTAGGCTATTCAGTTCGTGGGTAGTGTTCATTTTGATACACTTTTAGGAACTGTTTTTTTAGTGATGCTATTAAATTGTTCTTAAAATTAACAATCATTTAGGTATTACCTTTTAATTAGGTGGCATAGAATTCAGGCAGAAAACTATTTAGAGGTCAAGAGTTCTTTTTAAATCTGTTTCTAATACCATTTGGATACTTGTTGAAAAGTAAGATATAAATTTCAGATTTTGAGGGATTATTTTAAAAAACAACCTCTGCAGTATCTGGTACACTGTAAGTTTTGTTGAGACAATTATTATTGCTTTATTATTCTTTAGCTCTGGAACATCTGAAAAATTGTCTGCTTTGTACTGTAGACTAAAATGATAAAAGTCTGAGTTAATACCCTGGGAGACTTAAAAAATAATTCATGGCATGTTGATGATAAATTTCTTTTCATACATTGCATTATTCATACATGAACAGCTTTTCTTTTTAAAATAATGCAGTCCTAAAACAATAAAATGTTTGTTTTTTTTTTTTTTGCTGACAATTAGTTATTTTTTATGTGATTTCCAATTTAAAAATCAGGTATTCTATTTTTCTAGAAGAACCTAACAAGACATGTGACAGCAGTAACACTAGTGCTACCACTACCTCCATTCAGCCTAATCTGGAAAACAGTAACAGCAGCAGTGAACTAAATTCTTCCCAGAGTGAATCTGCTAAGGCAGCTGATGATCCTGAAAATGGAGAAAGAGAGTCTCTTACACCTGTCTCTATTCAAGAAGAGATAGGTAAGAATACACTTCATACATTAAAGCAACCTTTTGATTTTTTTTTTAATTTTTAATTTTTTTAAATGAAGGTTTGATGGGGGAGGGAAGGTTTAGATTTTCTTTTCCTTTTTTTTTTTTAAACACAAGTAGCACTTGCATTCATTGTTTTTGTTTTCAAAAATGCAAAAATCACAGAGGAAAAATTGATCTTTTTCACATCCTTCTCCCCAAAGATAACCCCCATCAACAGTTTGGTGTGTAACATTTTTATCTTTCTCCATGCAGTTTGATTAATGTGTGTATGTTTACAAAAAGTTTTAAAAAAATTTAAACAGGATCATTTTGCATGTATTATTCTGCATCTTGTTTTTATTCACTCAGTAATAGATGTAGTGGATCTTTTCATGTTATAAATTGAATTCATTCTTTTTTAACTGCTGCATGATACTCCACAGTATGGACAAATCATATTCATTTACTATTTCTTCAGTAATGGACATTTAGAGTGTTAACAGCTGTTATTATTATACATATAATGATGATTTTTAACGTCCTCAACATTATCTTTGTGTACTTATGCAAGTATATTTGGCAGTATAGAAACAGGAAGAATTGCTGGGTCAAATGGTTAAGCTCATTTTAAAGTATTGACAGCTACTGCTTCATTGTATATTAAAAGTGATTTACACCAATAATTTACATACGTACTTATCTCTTCCTACTCTGACCTACAGTCAGCCTTGTCAATCTCTTACATTTTTGCCAATGGTAAAATACTTCATTTTAAAATTTGTAGATCCCTGCTTACTAACTCATATGTTTGTTCAGCTTTCTGTGAATTGCTTCTTCATATAATTTGCTAAATTTTTTCCTATTGTGTTTGGATATTTTTCCTTAATGAGTTTTAAGAATGCTTTATAAAGTATCATGGCTATTAATCTTTGATTTTATATATATAGTTATATTGTCATTGCTTATTTTTAACTCATACTGTTATCATGTATAGAAAGTTTTACACAGTTATGTACTTAAATTTATCAGTGTTTTTCTTTAGGATTTCTCTGGATTTTTGTGTCTTACTAAGGAAGATCATCCCTATTCCAACATTGTACATACGCTTTACAGTAATTTTGCTTAATACTTCTCTAACTTTGTTTTTAATCCTTCTGGAGTATAATTTCATATATGGTATGAGGAGGAGGTCTGTTTTAATTAGTACTGTTTCAATTGCAAGTGACCAGATCAGCTTAAACTAACTTAAGTGAGAAAGGAATGTAATTCCTCATGTAATCAGGAAGTCCAAGCCTCCATCAGGGATAGCTGGACTATTAGGTACCAACACTCTTCCTGTCTTCTCTTTCACTCTCACCTTTGGATCTTCATGTGTTTTTATGTTAACTTAATTCTCTCCTAATACAGACAGACTTTTTCCAAGTGGCAGGGACGGTGGCATTAGCAGTTTGTTTTCTCATCTTTTCAAGGCCTGTGACCCAAAGGCAACGCCACTGCTGCTCCAAAACAAAAGTCCTTTAGGAAGGAATATGAGTGGCCTATCTTGGACATATTGTTCCCACCCCAGTGGCCAGGGCAGGCAAGGTATTAATGATTGATGGCTCCAGGAGAAGTATATGATTGGAATGGTATAAGAATGGTTTCTAAAGAAAGAGGGATGCTGTAAAGATAGAAAACAGTAAATAACCACAATTTCACACTTTGGTAGCTTGGCACAAATTTGTGTATTCAAATTAAAAAATGCTTCTGCCTAACATAATGCAGATTTCTTACCCACAAGTGAAACGTTTTTCAAAAACTTGTTTCCCAAAATTACATCTGGTAATTGTAATTGTATCTAGAATTTTTATTTTTGTGTTGTTTGTTATTTTTTATTATGTCTAGAAGTGGCATATCTTGATCTTAAAATCCATGAGCCAAATTATGGATTTAAATACCTTTAACACTTCATTATCCTGATAGCAGGGAGCATTCTTTGATAAATCTATCTGCCATTGGTTTTCTGGGAGGATGGCTTTGGGTGAGAAGCATATGGGAAGATATCCCTTTTGGAGGCTATTCTGCTTTAGCAGCCTAGTTCTGGCTGGCTGTTGTCAGGGATGGATTGCTGAGGATTGCTGTAGGTTTGAGTAATCACACATTATAGCTTGACAGGTTTGGAATTTTCCCTGGAATGGCACTTCCTTATAGATTGCCTGGATTCCCCAGCTAGTACCTAATGCTCAGAAATGTAGCTCAGGGTCCCTGAAGGTAAACCTCCTCTACTAGCCTTCAGGTTAGTAAAGTCTGTCTAGGCTTCTGCCGCATCATATTAAACAAGGAGCTGCAGAGGCTGGAGTAAAGCGTCTTCGTACTCTGCCTCCAGGCAATGTCAGAGTGATCCACTCCTTTATGGCTTTTGGGCAAGGGTAGGACCTCTACTCACAGCCTGGTGTCCTTCCAAGTGTTACCCCTAGACGTGAATTTTCTGCCTCCTTTCCCTTATTTGCACTGAATTTAATAAGTGACAATGAATTGACACTCAGGCAGTATTGGATTGTTGGCTCTAAATTGAAGTGTTTCTTTTTAAAAGCTCTGTGCCATCCCCTTTCTGCTTTTCAGGGAGTCCAGCCTAGACCAAACAATGTCTAAAAAGTCTTTTTTTTTTTTTTAAAGATTTTATTTATTTATTTTTAGAGAGAGGAAGGAAGGGAGGAAGAGAGGGAGAGAAACATCAGTGTGTGGTTGCCTCTCACACCCCGGCTATTGGGGATCTGGCCAGCAACCCAGGCATGTGCCCTAGAGGGGAATCGAACCAGTACCCCTTTGGTTTGCAGGCTGGTGCTCAATCCACTGAGCCATACCAGCCAGGGCTAAAAAGTCTTTATTGTAGGACTTTATTGATGATCCTAAGATGGAGCCATCATAGTTCAACATCTTGGCATAAACTTTCAGCATGGGTAGGTCTGGGACCCAAGAGAAAATTGTTGATAGTGCGACCAGCTGCTTTACTACCAAACATTCAGGTTACTAGTTTTCTACCCTGGGTACCCAGTACTCCTGCCATATTTTGATTTAGTAAGTGCCATATTTTGGGGTCAGAATCTTAAAATACTCTTATGGATTGTTAAGAATTTATTGATTTTAAGTGCCAGAAATTAACCAGACTCACTTAAAACAAAAAAAGGAATTTCATTGGCTCATACAGTTTGGAAGTTCAGAAGTAATGACAGCATCAGGAGCATTATTGGATCTAGTAATAAATGAAATGAGGTTATCACTGGTCTTCCTCTCATGTTCAGCACCCTCCTCCCACCGCCATGGGCCTGTGATTGTCTCTTATTACTGGAAGTTTTCTCCATAGTGTGGGGTAAAAGTAGCTGACATTTAATTTATGCCCTTGGTGCTCAATAATAGCCTTATCCATCTCCAAATTTTCTAAAGCTAGACTAGTCCTCTATCTCCAGATTTTCAAAATTATAATAGGATGCTGAATGGTTTGGGCCATATAACCAGTTCTGGGATAGTCACTGAGGCCAACCAGTGATATGCTCTGTCTGGCTAAGCTGGGTGATGTTGCTCACCTCAAAGGGGAGGACACTTATTTGCAGTCCTTGCAAAATCATGTGATTATAGTGGGGGGAAAGCATATCCCCAACAGAAAGAAGGGATGTTGAATACATAAAATTAACAACTGTTTACTGAATTGTTTTAACTTATATTTTTCATAATGGATAGCCAGTTTTCCGAATCCAGTTATTTTCTCTACTTAAAATGCCTTCTTTATAATGTATAGTAAATTTCCTATTTGGTTTTTCATTTGCCAATGCCACACTGTCTTAATTTTATAAAGCTTTATTTTTTAAAAATTTTATTTAATTATTTTTAGAGAGAGGGGAAGGGAAGGAGGAAGAGAGGGAGAGAAACATCAATGTGTGGTTACCTCTGGTATGCCCCATACTGGGGACCTGGCCTGCGACCCAGGCATGTGCCCTGACTGGGAATTGAACCAGTGACCCTTTGGTTTGCAGGCCAGTACTCAGTCCACTGAGCCACACCAGCCAGGGCTTAATTTTATAAAGCCCTAAATTTTTAAAAGAGAAAAGTGAGATCTGTACAACTATATGACCAATGGAAATTAGATAGTGCTTCAGTCATTTCAGAATGCATAGAAATTTTCAGCCAAAGTGAGATTCATAGGAATGCAGAAATTGCTCCATGGCAGTTAAATCTGCCACTTTTAAAAATTAAATTACTATGAAAATGTGAGAGGTCTTTATTTTATTAAAAATTAATTTTGATTTTTACATGTATAATTATTTGCATATACAGGTAATTATCTAGAATCTTTAGGAGAAAATTCACTTGGCATTTATATTTATAAGCTTTCCACCATTAGGTATTTAAACAGAATTTCAGTGGAAGTCTTTTAAGAATTAATTATATTCTTTATTTTTTATACAGAAATTCACATTTACTGTATAGAGCAACATTTTATTAGTATGCATTTTGATTTACTGTGTTGTAAATTTGTAGCAGCCCTTCCTGTTTGCTAGTAGATGAGCTTTGAAACAGATAACATGGAATTTTTTAATTTCCTGTAAAATAATAAATGACTCATAGTTTAGTTCTGACATAACTTTCTTTTAAGTAAAACCTGTAAGAATTAATACATGCGCTTTGGCTCTTAATGGACTTTCTCTGTTTATTTCTGGATCTTAGATGTTCACCAGATAAGAGTTTTGGATAAAGTGATATAATATATAATTTACTTACAATTAGCACTCACTTTTGGCTTTTCATTTGATAACAGGTGATTTCAAATCAGAAAAGTCTAATGGGGAAGTAAGTGAGTCTCCTGGAGGTGGACGAGGAACATCTGGTTCAACTCGAATTATCACCAGATTACGGAATCCAGACAGCAAACTTAGTCAGCTGAAGAGCCAACAGGTGGCAGCTGCAGCCCACGAAGCAAATAAATTATTTAAGGAGGGTAAAGAGGTGTGTTCTTTCTGTTTTAAAAAAAAACTTCTAAAGTATAAAATATATATTTTTTACCATATTGTAGAAATAGGCACGGGAAGTTTGTAGACCTCCTTTTGAACTGTATTTTCTCCACTTCCAAGAGTATATTGGCTAACAAGAACCAAAGTGTATGGTTTATATTATAATTACGTACAGTTGTGTACCTGAATTTCATTTGTGCATAGAAATGCTATAAATGGGTGGTATGCTTTCTTACTTTGTAGTTAGTTTTATTGTATGTAATTCTAGAGAGAGAGGGAGGTTTTTTTCCACATATGGTCATGAGTAGGCTCTTTTTGGGCATTATGAAAGAGCTATAGATGATTTAGTGCTCAGATCCATCTGGAGTCATTTTAGGTGAACCTGCAGCTAAAGGTAGGGCTCACCTGTTCAGGGCAGAGTGTAGTGCATAGAACAGCACAGCGTCCTAGCCGTGGTTATTAATAAAAAGATCACAGCCAGAAGTCAGTATTTCTCCCCCACCAGCTAGCCATACTACAGAAAAATGTCCATAACTTTGTCTCCCAGTTGAGAATTATTTGCAGGGTAGATAAGTGAGGATATACATTGTTCTTTTCTTAACGTCATAGGGATTATTTTAAAGCAGCGGTTTTCATACATTTTTACTTTGACCCTCGGTAAGACATTTTTTTATAGCAGCCCAGAACACACACAGTTTCCTGGAATAGTATTTTACCTTACTATATGGGAAGCATTCTTTTATTTTCTCTCCTATTGTATTATATTTCATTTTTTAAAGAAGTTGAATAAGTCCCACTGTTGATTTCATAGTCCACTAAAGGAGTGGGATCAACTCTTTGGAAATATAAATTTAGATTATCCTTGAGCTCTTATACTAGAGCTAAAATTGATAAAAGGAGCAGAAGAAAAAGTATTTTTAAGGACTATATTTTTGGAGGAAAAGTTCATGTAATGCCCTAACCTTTCCCCTGACTTGTATATGTAGGTTTGAAATAATGATTGGTGAGTGATACATGCATGTAGCTTTGTGTGTCTGTCTGAGATACATGAAAATACTTAATTTCTGACATAATAGGCACTTAATAGAGGTTAGTTTTCTTTCTTTTTGCAGACATATCTTGGCTATTTAATTGTAAACAATTAGCTTTAGTTTTTAAATTTCAAAAGTTCAGTTACAAGATGTATCTTAACTGATTCAGAATGATAAATTACAAATTATTGAAAGATGGTGGATCAAATTTGCATATTTGATACGAACAATAGAATCTTCTTTTTTTTTTTCTTGGTCAGGTACTGGTCGTTAACTCTCAAGGAGAAATTTCACGGTTGAGCACCAAAAAGGAAGTAGTCATGAAAGGAAATATCAACAATTATTTTAAATTGGGCCAAGAAGGGAAGTATCGTGTCTACCACAATCAATACTCCACCAATTCATTTGCTTTGAATAAGCACCAGCACAGAGAAGATCATGATAAAAGAAGGCATCTTGCACATAAATTCTGTCTGACTCCAGCAGGAGAATTCAAATGGAATGGTTCTGTCCACGGGTCCAAAGTTCTTACAATATCTACTCTGAGACTGACTATTACTCAACTGGAAAATAATATCCCTTCATCTTTTCTTCATCCCAATTGGGCTTCACACAGGTAAAGGAAACTAAGGTTCATTTATTGCTTTGAGTATAATAAATTTACAAAATGATCATTGTAGGTAAGTACTTTAAGTGGCCATTACCAATGAATTAAGTGAAGTCAGTGTAGTCAGCAAAACATGGAGTACATTAGGGATGTGAGTACACTTCTAAGTTATTGAACCAACACTAACATTTGGGAGATTTCTGGAAAGCCGACTCTATTCCTGGAATCAAGTGGAGACCAAACAAAGCAGTAGAACACTGTGGAAGTTGTAAGAAGTTGGAGGACTAAACAACCTTTGGGATTCCTTCTAATGGTCAAAATTTGTGGTTCTGTCAGGTAGACAGTTCTAGGAGGAGTATATTTACACCTGTTTAGCTTAGAAACATATGCCCTGTAAGATGGAGGCATCACAAATTACAACTCTTGTACTTGTAACTTAGGATCAGTGAAGTGAAATTTTTTTTTTTTCCTTCTGAAATATAGAGCAAATTGGATCAAGGCAGTTCAGATGTGTAGCAAACCCAGAGAATTTGCACTGGCTTTAGCTATTTTGGAGTGCGCAGTTAAACCAGTTGTGATGCTACCAATATGGCGAGAGTCTTTAGGACATACCAGGTAAGTGAATTTTGAGCCTTGTGAATGGCGTATTAGACTCGTTTTTGGAAGTTTAGTCTATCGAGAATGAAAGTTAATGCATTTTTAAAAGGCCATATTAAGACTTAATTTTTCTTGGCCTCATTTCCTCCTATATAAGATGTAAATATGACTGAATATTAGTTCCAATTTATGATATAGGATTGTAACGAAGATCAAAGTTGATCAAGTATATTAAACTTAATATTTTCTACAGAGAAAAGCATTTTATTGAATAGAAAGAGCACTCATGCTTTTTTAATATTTCTTCTAGAATGTTTCAGGTATCAGGTACTGTGCTAGGCATCTGATTTTTTTAGAGTTGAGTGTCTGGCCAAAAATTATGTAGTTCCTATGTAGAGCAAGAACTGTGTAATTTCAGCAGCTGGTGTAAAAAAATAGATAAATTTTTTGCCCTGAATCTACTTTTTAGATCTAGGGATTTGGTTTTTGAAACTTTAATTAATCTTTAAGAAGTCAGTACTACAAAACTAATGCAGACTTACAGTAAAAATGTAAGTCATTATTCAGTGCGAAAAGTAAGAATCATTCTACTTACAGGGCCCACGTCAAAGGTATAGCTGCCATTTTTAAGTTATCAATATAGCTTTGTGTTGCTTTCAACATCTGTGTTCTATTTTATAATGAAAAGTTTTTTTTAAGAAAAGTTAATTTATACCTACTAAACATTTTTCATCTGCTAAGGAATGCTCTCAGTTTGGTGTTTCCCCATATCAATCTTAAGGATACTTTTTTTCTTTGTTTTCTTCCTTCTATTTTGAATATAATTGCTGCTACCAGTATAGGTATCCACAAATAGAATGGACTTAATTTTGCCTAGGATAACAAAATTGGGGTTAACCTAAGGTGCTACAGACTGCACCCCTGGAGAGGAGACCTAAATGGGTGGCATACCTTTACTCCTGTGGCTTTCATTTATCAGGGGTAAAGGAGAGAGTCAGAAGCAATTACGAGGCAATACTCTATATTTCTCAGGGTGGTGGGGGATAAGGGGACTAAGTAGTAATGGGATAAGATACAATAAAAAATCATAACAAATAAATAAAATATTTTTTATTTGACTTTTCAAAAAAAAATAATCTGTATTTCTGTTCCTTCTTGCATTTAACTCCAGACTTGCAGCAAACTGCTCTGTCCCAACATTTTCTTATTCAGTGGCCATCCTGAAACTTATGGACCAGGCAGCCACATCTCTGATGACTGAGATAAACATTTTGAGAAGTAAAGCTAATGTTGTTTTAATAAAATCCTACATTAGAAGTAAAATCCCAATGTTGCTAAATAAAATTCTTGATATTCAAACGTAGCTTAAAATGACTAAATTCATACTTTTTTATAAGTTTGTTTCTGAATATTAAACATTGTAATGAAGATGGAATTCAATTTAAAAAAAATCAATCTACCCCTGGCTGGTATGTCTCGTTTGGAGCATCGTCCCATACACCAAAAGGTTGCGGGTTAGATTCTTGGTTGGGGCACATACCTAGGTTGTAGGTTCTATCTTCTGTTGGGTTGGGTATAGAAGGCAACTAATTGATGTTTCTCACATCTTCCTCCCTCCTTTCCTCCCTCCCTCCCACTCTCTCTAACAGCAATGAAAAAATGTTCTCAGGTGAGGATAAAAAAGTATTTTTTTCAAATAAATGTATTTTTTCCTTATTGTCTGTCATTTTTACTAATCTTCCAAATAGGTTACTTAGAGTTACAAAATTATATCATGAATTGTATTAACGTGACATATGTGGTAAAGTATGAACTTTTTAAAATATGATGAGGTGTAATAAAATAGGTAACATTTTTTTAAAAATTGGAGACCATGATTCAAATAAATTAGAAGTTAATTGGACTTCTGTTTTTGGCAAAATTATGGTCAAATACCTCTAGATGACAAACTTCTAAGAAGACATCTAGAAAAAACTCCTAAGAAAATACCTAGACATTCAACCAAATATTTTATTTATAAAATGTTTGTTTATTGTGGTATTCAATAATAAAGCTTTAAGAGCAATTACATATCTTAGAGTTTCAGAATATATTTAAAATAATGGTAAATTAGAATTTTTTTTGAGAAAGTTACAGTTTTTTCTTTTTATTTTTCATTTTCACCTGAGGACATGCTTACTAATTTTAGCGAGAGGAAAGGGAGGGAAAGAGAAGGGGAGAGAAATATCAATCAGTTGCCTCTTACAAGCACCTAACTGGGACTGAACCTGCAACCTAGGCACGTGATCTGACCAGGAATCAAACTAGTGACCTTTTGGTTTATGGGACTACACTCCAACCAAATGAGCCACACCAGCCAGGGCAAGAAAATTCTAGTCTTTAGTGAAAAATATTAAAGAATTCCTTCAAAAATGGAAATACATTTCATGTTTACATATAGGAAAATTCAGTGTCTTGACGGTGTCAGTTTTCCTTGTGTTAATATATAAATTAATTTCAATAACATTGATAATTATAGTTAAGCTTTCTGTAGAATTTACAAGATAGTTAGAAAATTTATATGGAAAGGGGCAATAATAGAAAAGGTAGGATTAATTAGGACTTGGCCTGCCAGGTGAACAGAACTTATTTGGTAGCTATAATAATAGTGTGTTATAGATGCAAAGATAAACAAATAGACCAGTGGTACAGAATGAACAGTCCAGAAGCTGACCAACTCACATATGATCTGTAGCTGTCCACTGGGTGTGCAGGCTCTGGTTTTCCTGGGTGGTGCATGCCTCGGTCAGCCCCCACCTGTATTCTACCTGGGGCCCACCATGCTTGGGCTATAAAGCAATCTGCAGATGGCTGCTAGGTGGAGTTGGAGGTTCCCAGGTGGGCCGCTGTGAACCGAGACTGGCCGCTGCTAGTGCTGTGCCTGGAGCCACTTAGCAAGGGGTACAAGGACTG
>PVKM010001634.1:19891-74754 GCA_004027735.1 Carollia perspicillata
CTGCTTGCTGTCTGTGGCTCTGTGGAGGGAGGGTTGAGAAAAGGGACAGTAGCCTCTTTGCACCTTTCTGTGTGGAAGAAAGCTGTCCCTCAGCTACTGCTTTGATGCCAGACACTTCATTTCTTCCCTGTATGCCACTGGTGTCCTTCAAGATGTTACCCTGGTGCTGGAGCTCAGAGGGAGTGAGTCTGAGTAAGTCTGTGTGGGCTCCTTAAGAGGATTTGCTTGGGACTTGAACAGTTTCTTCACCAACTCAATCCCCACTGGTTTTTGCAGCCAGAAGTTATGGGGATTTATCTTCCTGATACTGAAACCCTGGGCAGGGGGACCTAGTGTTGGACTAGGATTCCTCACTCCCAAGATAGCCCTCTAGAATTTTTACCCACCACACGTGGGTGTGGGACCAGCCCATTCTGCATCTCTGCCCCTCCTACCAGTCTGGATGGATGTGGTTTCTTTAATTCTAGTTTGTTTTACTTCCATTCAACTTGATTTCTGATGGTGCCGAGTGATGGCTATTTTATAGTTTAGTTGTAATTTTGATGTGATTGTGTTAGGAGCTGAGCCATGTTTACCTATACCTCCATCTTGACTGGAAGTTCCTGAAAGATAACTTTTATAGTGTTTTGTAGAGGTGCAAATTTGTTAACAACCCCTAAATTCTCATAATCTGGCATGTTTAAATTGCGGTGTAGTTCTGTAATGGACTGTTAGACAGCAGTGAAAAACAAATTAGAGCAACAGGTGCCAATGAGATTGAATCTTACAAATATATCACTGAATGACAACAATTCTTCCCCTAAAAATACATGGAGTGATTCCAATTTATGTAAAATTTAACAACGTGTATGCTAATATAATGCTACAATATTGTTAAAGGATGTGGACAGTGGTGGTATAAGTTAAAAGCAGAGAAAGGCTGTATGTGTTGAAACTTAAGAAATATAAGTAAGTAGCAGATGGTCAAAGAAAATTATAATGAAGAATAGAAAACATTTTGAGTTGAAGGTTCATGAGAATACTACATATATTGAAATTTTGGGGATGTTACTAAAAAGTACCCAGGGGAAATTGGTAGCCTTCAACATTTACATTAGGAAAAAAAACTACAAATTAATTAGCTAGACATAAATGTCAAGACATCAACCCAAAGAAAGGAAATATTAAAGAATATCAAATATTATATATTTGACAAAATAGAAATAGAAAACAGACATACCGTAGATACTATTATAATTATTTTTTTAATTTTTTTAAAGGAGTAAGTTTTTTTTTAAAGATTTTATTTATTTATCTTTAGAGGGGAAGAGAAGGAAAGAGGGAGAGAAATATCAATGTGTGGTTGCCTCTCGTGCGCCCCCTGCTGGGAACAGGCCTGCAACCCGGGCATGTGCCCTGACTGGGAATCGAACCACGATCCTTTGGTTTGCAGACCCACGCTCATTCCACTGAGCTACTCTAGCCAGGGTGATACTATTATAATTTACAAACCTCTGATGAGATTATCAGGTAGGAATAAAAAGGAGAAAGCACAAATAACCAATATCAAGGATGGAAAGTAGGACATACCCACCAATATTTGTGATTATGTCACTGGTACTGGGGATTTACACCTTCCCAGAGTCCGCTAGTGTAGTATTCAGGATTCCTACGTCCATGGAGAAAGGGAGCCAATCGGTTCCTACTTTTTGGTAGAAGAGTTGGGGGGGAGGAGCTCCATTGATCTCAATCATTGGATTGAGTAGGAGGCCATAGGCCACACTCTTTTTTTCAGGCAGGGAAAGGATTTCTGTTTTAGTTTAAAGGCTATCACTGAAGATGGGCAGGACCAGATGACTTCATAAGGAAGTTACTCAGATTTCAGGCAACAGATGATTCTCTTTAAACTCTTCCACAAAATAGAAAAAGAAGGAAATCTCATAGATTATTTCTGTTGGTATAAAACTTATCAAACTTGCTAAATAGAAATAGATAAATAGAACATTATAGCCCTATCTCCTTCATTAATAGTTACCATTGATGAATAATTAATGGCAAATAGATGTGCATTCAAGAAATCTTAAAACATTTGGAATATATTTAGGAGTAAATTCAAAGAATAATAAACCATAGCTAAATTGGCTTCCCCTAGGCTTAGAAGACTTGTCCATTTTTAGGAGATTATTAATACCATGCTATTTTAAGACATCAAAGATAGAAAACAGTCATTTCATTAGATGCTAAAAAGTCATTTGTTAATTAATGAGATAAAAACTTATTAATCCCTTAAAATACTTAGTACTTAAGTAGGAATAGTCTTTTATTTATTTATTTTTATAAAACTGTATTTCAAACCAAACCACCATTTGTTTTTATGAAATTCTCTAAGCATTCCCATCAACAGTTAGGTTGTACAAAACAAAGATGCCAGGTGTCACTGCTGTCTTTTAACATTTCTTAAAATGATTAGCCAAGACATTTTGTCAAGGTAAGTAAAAGAAGATATTGGCAGACATGGGGACAATTATTTTGCAGTCGATCTAATTATATACTTAAAAAGCCCAAGAAAAATAGACTTGAAAAATTGTCAGAAACAATATGAAAATGAAGTAAGGTGGCCACCATATGGAATGATAGATTTTATATATACAGACAGTGACCATGTGAATAATGCAGTGGGAGTTGTGAGTTAAAAATAACAAATTGAATAGACACATTTAAGTTTGCACCTTGCTGATCTCTGCCAAAACTATTACAGGGGGATTTTTTATTTTTATTTTTTTAAAGCATAAACCCACAGGGACAAGGCGAACACAGCACCAGTAAAACTGTAGAAGCAGTAGTGCAGGTAGACAAATGGTAATGTACCCAAGAAGGGGGAAAACTGAGAATTGTCACAGTTTACACCACAGACTCCTCCAAAGGCCCAGAAACAGGAAGTGCAGCGCAGTCCTCTTCAGGTCCTATCTCTGCAATACCTGTTCACACATAGTCTGCCAGGTACTCCGAATGTGGTGAGCCCAGTGTATTCCAGGCCTTGCTCATGACCTTGCCCGTGGATTTCACCAGAAAAGGTTCTTGTAAACTTGTAAACTGTGACCCAGAGACAAGTTTATATTTTCCAGTAACCTTGTTTTAATAATAACAATGTGATGCTTTTGCTTATGTAGCTAGTTTTATTCTTGTTCTTGAGTGTTTAGAAGCCAAACTTTATACTAGTTGGGATGCACACATGGGTGGTAAAGCCCTAAAGGAAAGTCAGGATAATGACTACCTGGGGGTCAGACACACTAGCTTCCAATGTTTGGGTTATTGATAAAGTTCTGTTTCTTAACCTCATTACATTTTACATATTTCTGTAAGTTGTAATGAAAGAAAAGATCTCAATAACAAGAAAAAATCCTTCTAGGAATAAATTTAACAAGAAATATTCAGGATCATGTAAAGAAATCATCAAATTTTACTAAAGACGTAAAAGGATACTTTGAGTAAATAAAAAGCTGTATGTTTTTATGTGTTTATTACATTTTCTAAAGATGCTGTGTATTATATCAACTATATAATTTAATCTATCAAAATTAATATTTATTTGCATTGTGAATAGGATTTTTTTCTCCATGGGCAGGGAAGCTTGGCCAAAATTATACTAATATTCATCTAGAAAATTTAATGTGCAGGAAGAGGGAAGTAGGTATTTAAGAAAAAGGGAATTGGTATTAGAACATATTTTGAAGCTTCACTAATCAAAATAATTTGTACTGCAGAGGAAGTAGAGTAATAGAACCAAACAGAGAATCTAGAAGTAGACCTGAACACACATGCCAATCTAGCTGTGATAGCATCGGCATGCCTGGGAAGGAGAAAGGACAGGGGCATGTGTGAAGAAAATATCAACTAGCTCTCTGCCTCAGCAAAAAACATTCAAATAAATGATGATTTTTAAAAAACACTCTTAAAATAAAACCACAACCTTAATAAGAAATTATGAATTAATTTATGTCTTTGTTGTGATACTTTCTTTTTTAAACAGATATAAAATCCAGATGCCATAGAGGAAAAAAGTGGATATGTGTATGTATTTAAAATTCTGAGTGGAGAAATAATAATGTAATCAAACTCAAAAGACAGATGACAAACTGAGGAAAAATATTTGCACCACAAATGGAAAATTTCCTTAATTGACAAAGACCTTTTATAAATGAAAAGGACTAATAATAGTCCAGTACAGACAAGAAAAAGGATTTGAACAGGCATTTTGCAGAAAAATAAATACGAAAGGCCAGTGGACATTAAAAAATGGTTACTTCTCTCATAATTAAAGAAATGTAAATCAAAACAATGGGATAATATTTCTTATCTTTCAGTTGGGCTATTCAGAAGTTTGGTACTAGCTTGAGTGAAGATGTGGGAAAGCAGGGTGTCTTTATAAACAGAGGCAGTGTAAAGTGTACATTTCCGAAGAGCAATTTGGCACTGTCAGCATTTTAAGTGCAAGAACCTTTGGACTT
Source organism: Carollia perspicillata (assembly GCA_004027735.1). Lineage (NCBI taxonomy): Eukaryota > Metazoa > Chordata > Mammalia > Chiroptera > Phyllostomidae > Carollia > Carollia perspicillata. The sequence goes on from PVKM010001634.1 coordinate 24,379, forward strand.
AGCCATCCCAGCCCTGGGGAACATTGGCTGATACCCCCCAACTTAACCAAGGAAGACAGAAAACATTGCCTATGGTAGCTTTGTTTGTAATAGCAAACACACACGACAAAACCCTGGGTACCACGTGTAGATCAGGAGTGGAGTTGAAGGAAATATTCCTTACTCCTGCTCCAGTTGTCAGTTAATCCCCGGAATTGTGAAGGGAACACCTGGAGCTGGAGGTTGCACTGTATTGGCCTGATGGAGCTTCCTTCTTGGGTCCTCCAGGCTGGCAACAGTAGCCAGGCTTTCTGTCCAGCCAAGAGGAGCTAAACTCCTTTGGAGCTCTTTTGTTGCTGCCTTTTTTCATAAGGATTGTTTTTTGGTGGCAGTGACAACAGTAGAATTTAGTCTGGCTAAGCCAACATCACAGATCAACGACAGAACCACCTCACTGGCCTGGTTTCCTGAGCAAAGTTAAGATTTTTTACGATAAATGGACTTGTCTCCCATGTGAACACTAAGAGCACAAACTGAGTGTCCATTCCAGCCAGCCCTGAGCTTGCAGAGTGTCACTGCACTGCTCTTTTCCCCACACTGTGCGCTATCCTTGGCCACTGTCAGTGACGATGGACCACTTACTGTGCTGGACCTGAATTTGTAGAGATGTTTAAAGCTGAGCCCACAGATTCTGTTGAGAGATACTGCATGGTCCTCCGTCACTCTCTCCTTACTGTGGTAGACGGGGGCTGTCAGGGTATCCACTGTGCTCTACCTGCAGAGCTTGCCCCACTTCCTGGTTCCAAGAGTGTTGACACATCAGTGGTATTTGAGTCAGTGAGTTAGTCCCTGATAAGAATCCTCTCCCTTTCCTTTCCTCCCATCAGCTGTGAACAAGAATGTTTGCTGTACTAGTTATGTGCAGTTAATTAGCATTGAGTTCTGTCACCCTATGGGAAGGCTAGATTTTGGAGTCCTATAGTCACAGGGTCACAAAGCTTTCTTGAAAGTGGAGATAGATAGGGAGTGTTTGGTGGAGGGAAGGGGATAAAAGATAATTAAATCCCCTCTCACAGCTTCTCCTTCTCCCCCAAGTTGACAAAAGATCTCTTTATTCTTTCCATGTAGCTATATGCAAAATTGGCTACAACTGGGTATAGTGTGATTTTAAACAAAAACCTTCTACCATTAGAGCTTTCAGACAGGAGCTTCTTTCTCTTTAGGTCTTGGTTAGTGTCGCTGTTTATAGGAAATAGTCCCATTCATGAACATACAGTCTAAAACACCTTAATGTAGAGCTTCACCAAAGGCCTGCCCAACTGCTTAGTGCTTGGTATAATGATAATCAGTTTTCCAGCCTGAAAAGAGTGTGGCTTATGTCCTGAGCCTAATGATGATGCCTAATCAGTGTGGTTCTTCCTTCGCAGCCCTTCCCTTTACCTGTGCCCAAAAAAGGAAACAATGGGCCCCTTTCTTTGTATGTAGAAAGCCTGAATTCTGTGTTAGTGGATCATATAAAGGCTTTTAAGATAGCCAGTGGTACATAGAATCAGAAATACTGGTTGATAAAAGTTTTTGGATTTGTTGATCTTAGTGGGGGGGAGGAAATAAAGTATTCCTTTTAATAGGGAACTGATTTAATGAATTACAGTATATCCATGCAGTCGTATATTATTTAATTCTTAAAAAGATCTGTATCGTCTGGTATGGAGAGATCTCCTAGTGCAATTATTAATTGATTAAAAACCAGATAATTTTGTTTGTAATATAATACCTTTTATGTAAATATATTGTTGGTATATGCATGAAATATTTCAGGAATAAGACAAAAATGAGTATTTCTTACGGGATGCATAGCAGATTTTGTTTTTGCCTCTCTGTACTGTTTGATTTTTTCCTATTATGTAATTGTATGTCTATGGATTGTTCTGAGTTGGGGTTGTCTGGGTTGGGGATTATATCTAACTATTCTTTGTTTTTGTCTTCCTAATTTTCAGAACTTCATTTTTATATTGTTTCTTTTTCAAAGTTATATGTAATTCTGTTTTTAAATTCTTATATTCTTAGGCTACACAGGATGACAGCAATTGAAAGAGAAGAAAAAGAGAAAGTCAAAAAAAAGGAAAAGAAACAAGAAGAAGAAGAAACAATGCAACAAGCCACATGGGTAAAATATACATTTCCAGTTAAACATCAGGTAATTTTACTCATATCCTATTGAAATAGTGTTAGCCAATTTTAGGACTTTATTCTGCAACTTTGAGTACTTAATAATTTGTTTTACTTTTGACACAATCTTTTAATATAGTAGGAATGAAGTAATCTTTCTGGCAATTTTATAAGCACAGGTTTATTTTAGTAGAATATAGGTGGGTTACTAGACCAGTTTGTTGAAATTGTCATAAAACTGTAAAATTCTGTTACTTTTTTTTTTTAATTTCAGAAAGGGAAATTAAGTTTTTAAATAAATCTTTGATTCTTGGTAAAAATAAAATTAATTGGGTAATTTAATTAATTTACCTGTCCATTTTGTTTGGTAAAAATGTATAAAACCACATGTACTTTACAAGCATTCTCATTCTTGCTTAATCAGAATATCTTTATTTACATCAGGTATGGAAACAAAAAGGAGAGGAATACAGAGTAACAGGATATGGCGGTTGGAGCTGGATTAGTAAAACTCATGTTTATAGGTTTGTTCCTAAATTGCCAGGCAATACTAACGTGAATTACAGAAAGTCATTAGAAGAAAGTAAGTAATTAAAGTTATTTTTCCTGCATAATTGTTTCTGACTTTTATTATTGCTTATAGATTTATAGTGGTATATTGACTATATTTTGGATAAGACTTTTTCTGTAATTTTTAATAGAATTTTCAAAATTACTAATGTAGTTTATTATAAACTTTGTATGTTTTAAAATTATTTTTATTTACAGAATTTTGATATCTAGGGTTTCAGTTAATGAAAGATAATAAGATAGAATAGAGCTTGTTTTTTTAAAAAAAAGAAGAAAGGCCTCAGCCACCTAATTGCTTTTCCTGAAATCTGGAATTCAGTACTACTTGCCTTCTTGAAGAACCATACATCTGGTAACCTCAGCATTGTAGGCAGCACATGACAAAACCAGAAAGGGAGTGATACAGGCTTCCAGGGCACTATCACATAAATGAGGTAGTAACTCCATTTATGCTGCTGGATAATAACTTCAGAATGACAGAACTCTAGAGGTAAACTGCCACTTTAAGAAACCTTGTATAATGAAACTCATGTTACAGGAGCAGATTTATTTCATGAAGATGTTAAGCAACATACTGAAGTTCATACTAGATAGAGAGCGGTATGGTTGAAATCTGTGTCTCCTGTCTTCCCCTGCCATTTTTGCATTCTACCATGCAGTTTCTCCTAAGTTGCAATACAATTTAATTTATGATGTGATATGTTCTTTCCTATGTAGCCTATGCATAAGTGTCAGTCAAGTACTATGTACATATCTACATATTTAGCTAACTGATCTGGCTTTTTTGTGAATGGTTGTAGTGAAACCTGGACTGGTTGATTTTTTTTTAAACTGTTAATTTGGGAAAGTTATCACTGGGTTATCTTTTAACAGAAAAAATATATATTTTATAAGGCTCACAGGAATTTATTATAGGGACTAAAGGAGTCTTGAACATAGATGATCAATGAATATTTCTGTTTTATTACCAGTCTATTATTATCTGATTATATTCAGGCTAAATGTCCATTATAGTAAGTTCCAAAAGGTGGTTACATATTTTTACCACCATTTTGTTGCTTTAGTTTCCCATGTAGCACTTAGAATTCTAGAGATCTTTTGTCTAATTGTATCTGACCTGGCTTGCCCTGTGTAATAAAATCCAGATTATCAGTATCACAATATTTAGGCCTTTGCAAATTTCTTTTATATCCATTTTCCTAGCATAGGATTTTCCATTGTCCAAATGCTGAGCCTTAACAGTCAGGTACCAGTTTGTCTTCTAGCATCTTTTGAGCCTTTCCGTCCAGGTGGCAGCACAGCAAAAAGCAGCAGTACATATTGTTAACTGCAGACTAGAAATCACAGTGAAAGCAACAATAATTTTACGTTATTTATATAAATCAGTATAAAATACTCTGTTTATGATCTTAGAACTATCGGTCCCTGTAATGATGGCTAATCTAGTCTGATCATATGATGGAGGCCCCGATGTGTTGAAAAACAGAAGTATAGTCCAGGGAACACTTGACTTAGCACCAGAAGACCAGAGTGTTTGGCTGCTCTGTCTTTCTTATCTGTAATGTTAATCTCTTCTAACTTGGACTGTATGCATTTGTTTTGCACAGTGATTTATCAAGTTTAGTAATGGGTGTGTATTAATATTGTTTATGTCAGGAAGTCTTTAGTGGGGGGGGAACCCAAACATTTTATAGTTGTCTGTTTTAAATATCAGGATTCTGCCCTGGCTGCTGTGGCTCAGTGGACCGAGTGCTGGCTTATAAACCAAAGGGTCACCGATTGGATTCCCAGTCAGGGCACATGCCTGGATTTCTGGCCAGGTCTACGCAAGAGGCAATTAACATAGGATTTTTCCAACATGATTTGGTGGGTGAAGTCATCTCTTGTCATTAGCAGAAAGGTACCCCACAATCTGCACTTGAATTCAGCAATTTACTTATTTTTAGAGAGAAGGGAAGGGGAGGAGAAAGAGAGGGAGAGAAACATCAATGTGTGGTTGCCTCTCACGCGTCCCCTACTGGGGACCTGGCCTGCAACCCAGGCATGTGCCCTGGCTGGGAATCAAACTGCTGGCGACCTTTTGGTTCACAGCCTGCACTCAATCCACTGAGCTACACCAGCCAGGGCTCAACCTTTTATTTTTAAATAAAAAGTAATGAAGTATATCTTGCTAGAAAATATTTGATAATTTATACTAAACTAGATATGTTAAATTGCTAATATGCAAAACATTTGTAGTTACTATATTGTTGGTTCTTTTTAGCCAAAACTAATATGAATGAAAATATGGATGAATCAGATAGAAGAAAAAGCCCACAAAGTCCAAAAAAAATAAAAACAGAGCCTGATTCTGAGAAAGACGAGGTAAAAGATTCAGATGCAACAAAAGGAGCAGACCAAGGTGAAATGGACATTTCAAAGATTACTGAGAAGGACCAAGGTAAGGAGAGTCGAATGTGGAGGGCTGCCTGGGGGTGATAAGAATGCAGTGGGTCTAGTTCACACAGTAGGAAAGTTACTGCGTTGTCTCTTTTTGATAGTAGTAGCTTTATTGAAACATAATCCTTATGCCATGTAATTCACCCATTTAAAGTTTACGATTTAGTGGTTTTTTGTATTTTACAGTTTTTCAACCATCACCACAATCAATTTTAGAACATTTCCATCACCCCCAAAAGAAACTCATATCCATTAGCATCCCCAGTCCTTCCTAAATTTCCCTCTCCAGCCCAGCAATTTACTTCTGTCTCTATGGATTTACCTAGTTTTACATTCCATATAAATGGAATCATGTAATAATATGTGGTATTTGTGACTGGCTTCTTTCATGTAGCCTATTTTCAGGGTTCATCCATGTTGTAGCCTGTGTCAGTATTCCTTCAGTTTTTAAAATGTTTGAGTATTACTCGATTATATGGATATGCCACATTTTGTTTTTTCACTCATCTGTTGATGAATATTTGGGTCTTTTCTACTATTTGGCTATTAATGAGTAATGCTGATGTGAACATTTGTATACAAGTTTATGTGGACATCAAGTTGCTGGGTCATGAAGTAACTACATCCAACCTTTTGAGGAACTTATATTTTGTGAAAAATAGTTTTTTAAAAACTAGATAAGCTAGATAATACATGAGCCTTAAGATGTTTTTTAAGTATAAAATACTGTATACAGAGTCTTACATGAATTACTGGCCTATGCAATAGCCATCATATATTAAGTAGTTTTTCATTGTGGCATTCCAACATTTTTACATACTAAGAATGTGAACACTTAAACATTTGAAATATATTGGCTTTTTAAACTTTTATAAAATTGAACTCTGTTTGTTAACCTATTTTAATCATGTCAAGAATTTGGAATTATATAGCTATTTATATTTGTTTTTGAGTGAAAATTGGTAGTTTTTTAAATAAAAATAGCATGAATTCCACATTTCAGACTGAAAGTAACACTTCCATTAATGTCTTTGCTTCACAGATGTGAAAGAAGTTTTAGACCCTGACAATGATAAATCCTTTAAGGAAGAACCAATGGAAATAGATGATGACGTGAAAACAGAGTCACATATAAATTGTCAGGAAAGTTCTCAAATAGATGTGGTCAATGTCAGTGAGGGTTTTCATCTAAGGACTAGTTATAAAAAGAAAATTAAATCATCCAAACTAGATGGACTTCTTGAAAGGAGAATTAAACAGTTTACACTGGAAGAAAAACAGCAACTTGAAAAAATGAAGTTGGAGGGTGGAGTTAAGGCCACAGGAAAGACCTCTGCAAGTTCCTTGAAAAGTCCATCTGAGTCACCAGTAATAACAAAAGCAAAAGAAGGGTGTTATAGTGACTTGCTTAGACAAGAACAAAGCCCTAATGCAAGTAACGACAAATCTGAAGACTTTTTTCGGGGATGTTCACAAAGTGTTTCCTCAGTTCTGGGAATCAGTGATCCTGATCATACAACAAGCAAACTTTATTCAAAAGATCAAATGTTAGATGACATCTCCATTCAGAGCCCAGAGACAAACTGTCAGAAACAATATTCTGTTGGAAATGACATAGATGAGAGTCTCTCTGAACCAACTAGTAAAGGCTTGGAACCCAGTAAGATTAAAACAAAGGGAAGTGATTTTCTTATTGATGACTCTAAACTAGGCTGTACAGATGAAATTGGTACTTTGATGTCTAAGAACAAAAAACCACTCACACAGGAGAATAATGACACCATTGTTTCTCCTTCCCAAAGCCCTTTACTTCCATCAGTATCTGGAAGTACTGATGATAGAGATATCCCATCTCTGTCAAAATCAATGGACTTGCAGGGGAAAGCGGGATGTGACTTTGAATATAATAGCACTTTGGAAAATAGTTCTGATACTATGTCTATTCAAGATAGCAGTGAAGAAGATATGATTGTTCAGAATAGCAATGACAGTATTTCTGAGCAGTTCATAACTCAAGAACAAGGTATTGAAGGCTTGGAACCATTGAAATGTGAGTCTGTTTCAGATAAGTCCACTGGAAACTGTGATGACAGGCTGCAGGGTAAGGTAATTGAGGCAAATGGTAAAAAACCAAGTCAAGAAGAGAAATTAGAGGAGCAGCCAGTTAATAAATGTATTGATCAAATAAATCTAAACAGTAGTACTGACAAAAAGAATAATGAAAATCGAGAGTCTCAAAAGAAAGGACAGAAAGCAAGTACCTTTCAAATAAATGGAAAAGATAATAAACCTAAAGTATATTTGAAAGGTGAATGCTTGAAAGAGATCTCTGAGAGTAAAGTAGTAAGTGGTGATGTTGAACCAAAGGTTAATAATATAAATAAAATAATTCCTGAAAATGATATTAAGTCTTTGACTGTAAAAGAACCTGCTGTAAAGCCATTTATGAATGGTGATGTTATCATGGAAGATTTTAATGAAAAAAGCAACTTGGAAGCAAAATCATGTTTACCGAGATCTTCAGATGCTGAAGGTGACTACCAAGACGGCCTAGAGACCCTCCCATTAACCAAAGAGTCTGAGAGAGCACAAACTACCACACCTCCCCCATCTTGTCCAGAAAGTAGTTCAGTGAATCAGGTAGAAGATATGGACATTGAAACCTCAGACGTTAAGAAAGTTTCTCCATCACCTGTTACTTCTGGAGAGGAATCTAACCTCAGTAGTGATTTCATTGATGAAAATGGCCTGCCCACCAACAAAGATGAAAATGTCAGTGGAGAATCTAAAAGAAAAACAGTCATCACAGAAGTCACCACCATGACATCCACAGTGGCCACGGAGTCAAAAACTGTAATCAAAGTAGCAAAAGGCGATAAGCAGACTGTGGTCTCTTCCACAGAAAATTGTGCCAAATCCACTGTTACAACTACCACTACAACGGTAACAAAGCTTTCCACACCCTCCATAGGCAGCAGTGTGGACATCATCTCTGTGAAGGAGCAGAGCAAAACCGTGGTCACCACAACAGTGACAGACTCACTGACCACTGCAGGAGGCACTTTGGTAACATCTCTGACTGTGAGCAAAGAATATTCCACAAGAGATAAAGTAAAACTCATGAAATTTTCAAGACCGAAGAAGACTCGTTCAGGTACAGCTCTACCATCCTATAGAAAGTTTGTCACCAAGAGCAGCAAGAAGAGCATATTCGTTTTACCTAATGACGACTTAAAAAAATTGGCCAGAAAAGGAGGAATCCGAGAAGTCCCTTATTTTAATTACAATGCTAAACCTGCCTTGGATATATGGCCATATCCTTCTCCTAGACCAACCTTTGGTATCACTTGGAGGTATGTACTTTAAAATGTATTTGGGGAAGGGAAAAACTTGAAAAGAATTCTTTTTTTTTTTTTTGAGATAATGAGATAATAGAGAAATGATGGAGAGGAATATACTTAAAGACCAAAAATGTAAGGGAATCCTTTAAAATGAAGTTCAGTTTTACTTTTCACAAGACAAAAGAAATGTGATAAACACAGTTGTTTTTGTGGTCTAACTTTCCAAATTATTGCCATGCGAATTGCTAATAAAATTGGATAATCACCAACTTTCTGGAATATTTGTACAGTTGACCCTTGAACAACATGGGAGTTAGGGGCACCGAACACCCTGTCTTCAAAAATCCATGTATAACTTAAGTCAGCCTTCCACATATGTGGATTCCCAATTGTGGATTAAGATATATTTTATTTTTGTTAAGTCATAAAATTATAAGATACAGGAAACTTACCTGTAAATCACATCAGGTTCATTATAATATGGAAATCTTCCTAATATACTTTATTTGCATGATCAACATTTGTTCTGGAGTTCTCTTATTTATGTGAGTAAAGGTAGTCTCAGAGATTGCTTAGGGATTTTTTTTAAACCCAGAAATAGTTGTAATTTCCTGGGCATTAAGCTTTGGGGCATCATACTATATAGTGTTGGGGGTTGGGAGATCATATAATTTTATATGGGGAAACAATCTTTCTTATCTCTTATACAATGTATAATAAGTTGCCTCTGCCCACAGAGGTACTGAGTTATGAATAGTGCCCAGTTTTCTTAAATCCCAGCCTAGTACTTTTTCTGCTATATCACATTTCACATATTTATCCTTGCTTTGTCCTTTTTCATGTCCTTGTCTTTTTTCCTGTTCACCCTTAGAGTTGAAAAGGATGGAATATAAACATAGAGTTTAATAGGACATGCACAGAAACCAGGAAGGATCTCAGTTTTGTAGTTATATTTTGTTAGCATTCTGAAATTGATTACTTCTGCCAGTTACTGAGCAGGCTTCATTTCTCTGTATCTTTGATATAATCCCAGTTTCTTTAAGTTAAAAATCATGCTTTTTTTGTTTACTTTATATGAGAATTAGCTAGTATTATAAAAGACCAAAAAAGAGTGTAAATGAGTACTCTATGAAGGAATTAACTTACTAATATGACCAGTCATAGTTGGTTTGACCAAGTTTTTATAACTCATCTTTTGATTTGAATTAAAATATCATCACTCCATTACACATTCAATAGAGACAGCTGAAAAGTACAATTTCTCTGCAGGGCCTGCAATGAAGGATTTGCAGAATCCTGCAGGGAATCAAGGAACTCTTCATTACAGTTCATGGATTTGTAGGATTACTCTGCACTTTTCTGCTTTCTTCATTGAGAGCGGTCCCAAAGTGTATCCTTGACTGTCCTGCAGGTAACTTCTTTCCCACTGGAAAAGTTACTATGTACAAATACTTTAATTAAAATGACCTGGCAGTGGTGGAGGCAGACCTTTCTGCTTTTTTCTATTATGAAATGGAAGGTAGACTCAACTGGGAAGCATTTTCTTTGGACCAGTTCCGCTCAAGCGTTGCCCAGGGCCCCTTTTTGCACAGCTGGGTTTCAGGAACCTTGTGTTGTTATGTTTTAATATGCACTCTGGGCACAATTTGTATCTGTTTAGTTAATTGCACATTTTTAAATGGAATAAAGGAAGTACCTTCCTGTACATTTTAAACAGATACTGCCTTTAAATATATGCTAACATCTTAATTTGCTGAAGTTGAAAGAAACATAATCCCTTTTGTCTAACAGAGGCATGAGTGAATATGTAAATTATTCTTGTCTTTACAATGTAATTTTAAAAAATTATAGCTATAAAAAATATGCACATGAAATGCATTTTTATACTCACACTTGAATAAAACATTTCTGATGTTCAGAGTAGGAGCTAAGAATGCCAAAGGTGCATGTTCGATCTTTATTAATGTTAAGACTGAGCAGTACTGAATAAGTAAAACTTGTCTCATCCACTCATTGGAGCTTCTTTTTCCCTCCACACTGTCCATTCCCTTATTCCTTTTTCCCCAGGCCTCAATTCTGTGTTTTATTCACTTTGAACCTGTAGTTGTCTCCACAGTACTGCGGGATGGATCCTCCTAAAATGCAGATAGATCTATCCTGTGAATATTCTGACTGAGCTGACCAAGCATTTAAAGGGGATTTGTTAACTTCTGCAGGACTGAGAGGGGAAAGTGTCACCTGTCCGTCACGTCTATGAGAAGTACTTCCCTTTGTAAACCACCCAATACTGATAAGTTTCAGAGGCCTTAATATAGATTACCTTTTAGGCTCGTAATTCTTCCATTTCACGCAGCACATTCCGGCTCAGCCTTCCTCTCTTATGCCAGTTTCATCTCTTTCTGTACTTCTGCACCCCTTCCTGGCAGCCATAGCACACCAGATATGGTTTTTGGGAAAAAGTGTGTGCTCCTCTATGCTTTTCTCTAAGCATACGTGTGCTCCTTGCTGTCAGTCAGCCACCCCACATCTGTGATGTTTGAGAATCATAAGCAAAGCTCTGATCCTGAACCCAGAGCAAAATCAGATACCCCTTACCTTGTGTTTTCCTTTGTTATAGTTCCTGAGCACACAAGAGCAGATTATAATTTATTTCTGTGTCCCCAGCTCCTTTCACTTAGTCTAACACATAAAAGGCACTGAAATAATTTTTGAATGAAGCAATGAATGAACAGGCTGATAATACACAAAGTTTGTTCCCCACATGATGTTTCCATTATACAATAGAGGTGCTATAAAGTTGTTTGTAGAGTGGTAAGAAGGAAAGAGAATGAGACTTCTTTCCAAATAATGTGTCTAAACTTTCCCAAGCATTTCTATAGCGTGTAATCTGAAAGTGACACACACTTACCCCCTCCTAGGACATCCCTGCACTAGTTAACATTTGCCCTCTAATTAAAAAATCTGTGCAGGTCAGAGGATTCACAGGGAGATAACACGACAAAGAAAATAATGGTGTCACAGGTGGAGATGGGAAGTTAAGTTGCAACAACTTTTTGGCTCCAGCTTTCCCTTTCTCACATTTTTCCAACCTAACATTAATAATAGAAAGCATTGCCTTCCAAATTATCCCAAGATTTACCTTCTACCTCTGTTAGAAGAGGAAATTAAGTTGTATAGGTTTTTTCTTAGTGCACTCAACCAGTATATTTATTTAAGTATATAGAAATGTCAACAAAGTATTTAATTACACAAAGATCACTAATAGAGACTTGACAACCTAGGTCTGCTTTAAAGTGTTTTATGGTTAATTCCATTTTAGAACAAGATATTCATTGTTTTGAAATCTGTTTTTAATGTTTTGAAAAGAATATCTAAAATATTCAATAAGTTCACACAAAGTATTTAGAAAAAACAGAGATTCTGTTGACTCTTGATTTGTAACTAACACAGTATGTCCTTTTTTATTCTTCGTTGTAAGATCCCAAAACTACACTAATATTGGTAAAGTGTTTATTAGTATTAGTAATATTCATCATACAGGAGTTCTGTTTTGCACAGCCACCAGTTGGATACAGTTTTTTCTGTCCATTTGGGAAGGTCTTATTGTCTTTGCAAAGTGTTTTGGTTTTCTGCTTTTTGAGAAAATGTAAACATTTCTATTTTGTTTCAGCAAAAATCAGTGTTAAGATTTTATCCTTCTTCAAAACTCTTAATCAGATTTGTAACATTTTATTTCTATATGCTCTTCATAATTTTTCTAACATATTTTGGGACTAGGCTAAATTTATAAAATCTTCATACATTTTTGCCCTATCTTACAATGAAGCATGCTTGATGTACAAATTTATATGGCATTTGAAGTGACTACCAGCCTTTTTAAAGTTGTTAGATGCATGTTATGCTGAGGAAGAAAAAAGTTCTTTTATTTAGGGACATATAATAAAGTGCTTATAAAACTGTGTTGTAAATATTGAATGAGGATAGAAACAATCCTTCAGCTTCATAGAGTGGTATGAGTGTGTACACATCTACATACATATGTTCTTCTTGGGTTTTTCTTTCAGGTATAGACTGCAGACCGTGAAGTCCTTAGCTGGAGTGAGTCTTATGTTACGGTTACTGTGGGCGAGTCTGCGATGGGATGACATGGCAGCCAAGGCTCCTCCAGGAGGAGGGACTACCCGGACAGGTACGGGGTTTTGGTTTTTCTAGGTTAAGCTTAAAGAAAAAATCACTCGACAGTTTGCTTAATTTTAAGCATATCTGTTACTTAATAAAATACAATACTTATGTTTTAAAAATACAGCTTTGCTAAAGTTTGGCAGCACATGCTAGAAAATCCTGGGGGGCAGGTATAAAGGGGGTTCAGATGACAAGGTGAGTCACTTGTGTATGAACCAGTCTGAATTTTAAAAAGATATTTATTATTATAGAGCAGCTATTTTCAAGCAGTGTGCTGTAAGAGTTTTTAAAACATTCAGTACCTTCCCTGACTAGTGTGGCTCAGTGGGTTGGGTATTGCTTTGCAGACTGAAAGGTCACCGATTCAGTCACCGATCAGGGCACATGCCTGGGTTATGGGTTCGGCCCCTGGTTGGGGCACATATAGGAGACAGTGAATCAGTGTTTATCTTGCACATGGATATTTCTTTCCCTCTCTTCCTCTCTTCCCCTCTTTCTTAAAAAGAAAATAGCATAAAAGTTAATGGTAGTCTACAGTGGTAACAAAAGATATATAAAGTTCTTTAAAAAAAAATACAATACCTGACTGTTTAGTCAGGGACACTGATCTCTTTTCCCTTAGATTGTCAAATAAAAAATGACAACAGCCAACATAGCAGTAGCCGTTTGGTATGAAAGAATTAAATTTATACCTTTTTTTTGGGGGGGGGTATCAGATCAGCAAAAAAAAACAATTTTTTGGTGTGCCACAGAATCTTAGTAATTAGTTTATATGTGCCATGAGATGAGCAAGGTTGAAAATTGCTGCTACGAGATACACATCATTGAAACTACAACATCTGCAGCTCTCGGTTTGCTGCTTTTCTCCTGGGGTTGTCATTATTTAGGATGAGTTTTGCCACCAGGAGCTAAGCTGCCCCAAACAGCATTTTGCTCAACTTAGAAATTTCCAGTGAGGAAAAAACTCAGTATGAACTGCATTTAACAGTGATTCTGATTAATCAGATGTTTCCAAAAGTTTATTCCACGTGTGTCTCTTTTTTAAAGTAGCAGGTGTTGTGCCTTTTTAGTCCCTGAGTATTTTAGTTGGTTATTAATACTTTGTGAATTAAATCACCATAGAAACCTCTGAAACTGAAATCACAACAACAGAAATAATTAAGAGGCGAGATGTTGGTCCTTATGGCATTCGATCAGAATATTGTATCAGGAAAATCATTTGCCCCATTGGAGTTCCAGAAGCACCAAAAGGTAAGGAATTGAAAGAATTTTGTTCTTTGATTATTGACCTGTTAGCCACATTTTTTATGAATTGAAATTTGATTTTAATGTTTCTTTAACTCTTTATTTAACTTCTCAAAAAGATTATTTTTATAATATTATAAACTATTATATTTAAAAATTATATTTAAGTAGTGAACATAGCAAGATTCCACTTGGCATACATTGATTCCTATAGGCATGTTGCCAAGAGCAGGGAGGATACAAAGAGCTATAATAATACCTCTTATAATTAAGCTGTGGAGTGATTGACACCGGACCACCCTCTCCAACAGGGTAGCCCCCAAGTCTGCCTGGTTTGCTGTAGGCCTGGCACCTGCTACAGCAACGAACACATAAGTGGTAAAGGAAGATTTGTTGACTCATGGGTTAAAGCTACTATAAAATACTTCAGTGTTCAGAATAGAAATAATATAAGAGGCTAAGGAGTTACTCAGGAAACACAGAGCACCTACATGGGAGGTACTGGGTGGCAAATGCATAAAAGAATGAGATCCATCCTTTATTCTCAAGGAAGCAAAGGAAAGTTATAGTATTACAATAATATACTTGAGAATCAAAACTATTAAAACTAAAAAGAGTTCAGTAAGGTGTCCCAATTCAGGATTTATGGACAAAAATCAGTAATTTTATTTTATATGTGCAATAAAAGTACTTATGGAAAAAATCTATTAAGAAATGAGGAAAAACCCTGGTTGGATAGTTCAGTTGGGTTAGAGCATTGTCCTACTATGCCGAGGTTGCAGGTTTGGTCCCCAGTCAGGGCACATATCAGAATCAACCAGTGAATGTATAAATGGGTAGAACAACACATGGAAGTCTCTTTCTCTTTTTTGAAAAAGAAATGAATAAAGGAAAATGCTACTCCTAGGTAGAAACATTTTATTTTATGTATTTTATAAAGGTCAGTTGTCTCCAAGTACATAAACTTAACTTTTGAATCTTGATTGAATTAACTCAAAAGTTTGTCCTGGAGAATAAATACCTGAGAATGGCCTTTTTGAAAAGAACACTGTTAAGGGTTACCTATCTTAGTAAATGATGAAACATTAGAATAATTAAAACATTGCTGTTCTGGAACAGTTTTAGATCGCTCAGTTGATAGGCAGAGACGTGCATGGAAGAAGGTTTTCCTGACCCATCCTTAGTCTTGACCCCACAGCCTTCAGTGCAGTCCATGGCAGTCTCCTTAAATCACTTTTCTTTGGCTTTTGTCACTTTGTACAACCTAGGTCCTCCTGGTTTTTCAGTTTCCTTGTGCTGTTTTCCTTTGATTCAACTACTTCTTGTTCCCTGAAGATATGGGAAGGTTCAATACTTGTCTTTCCCTACTTTTTATTTTGGAAATTTTATCATTAGGATATTTTACCTATTTTTAGTATTTCAAAGTCTCTTCATTAATGTTGGTAATAACTCTTAAGCCACCCCTTCTTAGTGCCTTGATAGGGAAATACAGATCACCAGAGTTGTGCATGGCAAGGATACCCAGCCGAGCTATGGGAAGAGCAAGCCATGCTTCTTGAAGGAAGTTGCATCCATGTTAGGGTCTGAAGAATAAGTACTCATTGGTCAAGTGAGGGGTGGGAGGCTAGGAATAGTGTTCCAGTCAGAGGGAACAAGCTGTGGAAAGGTTCATAGGCCTTTGTATTAGGTGCCCATGAACCTTGATCCACTGCCTGCTTTTGTTAATAAAGTTTGATTGGAACACAGCCACACTTACTCATTTATATATTGTCTTTGGCTCCTTTTGTGATGCAAAGGCAGAGTTAAGAAATTGTAAGAGACCATCTGGCCCACATAGTATTTACCATCTGGTTTTTCAAGAGAAAGGTTGGCAATCCCTGCTTTTCATGATATAGTAAGAGGAGGTGCCAGAAGTACTGTAATTTTAGGAGCTATATTGCTTAAAATACTCTCATTTCTTTTCCCAAGAAACACCGACACCTCAGAGGAAAGGCCTTCGATCAAGTGCATTGCGGCCAAAGAGACCAGAAACACCCAAGCAAACTGGCCCTGTTATTATTGAAACCTGGGTAGCGGAGGAAGAGTTGGAATTATGGGAGATCAGGGCGTTTGCTGAGAGGTAAGCAAGTGATTAACACATTATCAGATATTTGAAGATTTTACCACTTCAGAATTAAAGAATTACCTCCTTAATACTTTATTCAGAGTGTCCTATGTTACTCTACCTTTTGATTTTAAGTACTAGTTGTATATCATTTATTATGGCCCTGTGCTAATTTTATCCGTTTGTCAATTTATAATTATCTTAATTTAACTTTTATTTTTTAAGTAATTTGATACCTCTTCATGATGTAAAAGTCAACCAGATTTCATTTAATATTAGATGCCAAATACCTAATAGGGTAGTTTCTGATAAGTTCCTTTTTCCCCCTGCAGAGTGGAGAAAGAAAAGGCACAAGCAGTTGAGCAACAGGCTAAGGTTAGTGAACAGAAGAAGGCAGAGGACTTCAAGGCCCAAATGGAGGCTCACCTCAAACAGCAGCGGTTGGCTGCCCAGCAGGTGGGGGAGTTGGTACCAGTCCCACCTGGCAATGAATTGACATTTTTAGCCAACTTCATGCACACTGAAAGCACAGTAATGATATATTCATGTGGTTTCATTTTTAAGTGTATCTCACATATGTCTTAATTTCATTACTTGAAAGTAGCTCGGGATACACCAAGCTGTAGTTTTGTAAAAAGTATACATATTTGGGGGCAACGTTTGAAATAAGATTTATTATCTTTATAATTTAGTGGGTTTCTTTTTTTTTTTTTTTTTTTTTTTAGTGGCGAGTTTCAAAAGGTAATTCTTTTCCTGCAGACACATATAAAAGATGATTACCCCTTTTTTCTGTTAAAGAGATACTATAAAAGTTTTTGGCCATGTTGGATGTGTAGGTGAAATAGATACCTGTCTATTTATAGTATCAACTTAAGCTACACATAACTTTAAAAATTACATTTTATATAAATCAGCTTTTTATTCCAAACTACCTTTTCTTCTCACATTTTATAAAACTTTTTTTTTTTTTCAAATTCTTAGCTGTCTTTTATATCGGTTTACTATAGGGTCATTATCTTTACTTATGTCAAAGTTTGAAACAATAGCACTTTTGGATTCTGTTCATTCATAGAAAAACTGGCTGATGGTTTTGTTTTTTATTTCATGAGTGTCTTGTCATCTCTACAATGTAACCTAATGATTTACTTTTTAAATCTACTTTAACATGCTTGTTTACAAAAATAGTCAACATATCCAATTTTGAAGACAGCCTCCGGAAATAACAGCTAGATATGTGTTCAGGTTTTTTGCCTTCTTTTTTTATTAATTCAATTATATGATACATCTAAGTATTCAAAACTAAATTCCTTTTCTTCTGAGGAATGAGAAATTATGTGAAATACCTCATGTTACATTCAGGCATCGAGGATGTATACAAAAGTCCTAAGAAGATTGGGTGGGATGTCATTGATGAGTAGTTTCCAATGGCAGGAGATATTTCAGAATTGGAATTGGATCTTGGCTCTACCATTGACTAGCTCTGGCTTTGGGCCAGTTTCACAACCTCTCTTGAGTTTCAGTTTCTGCATCTTTAAATCACAGTGCCAGCAACTTTATTGGGTTGGTCTGAGCATTAAATGAGATAATGAAGGTAGCCCTGACCAACTAGGCTCAGTGAGTTGGGCACCATCCAACAAAACAAAATGTTGCCTATTCCATTCCTGGTCAGGGCGCATGCCTATTTTGTAGGCCAGGTTCCCAGTTGAGAGAGTGCAGGAGGCAGCTGATGATCAATGTTTCTCTCCCTTTCTTTCTCTCTCCCTTTCCTCTCTGAAAATAAATAAATAAAATCTATTAAAAAAATGACGGTAAAGTATCTGCTACCAGCTTTGTAGTCCATGACACCTATTTTTATCTGCGTAAGCTTTATACCATCACATTTGTAAACTGTCAGGAAATGGTAGCAATCTCTGATGAAAGATACACAGATTGCCTTTAGTAACTATATAGTCTCAAAGATCAGATTGTACCACTCCATACAAAATAGTCCAAAGCATTTTTTTGTAAAAATGTTTGAACTCAAAAATAAGACTAGGAAAATTGTTTTATAATTTTCAGATTGTTTATTGCAGGTTTGCCAAATTGTATAAGGTGTTTAAACATTGATACGTTCTTTATGATTGGATAAATTAATATTATGGTAAACCATAGGTCTGTTATAGTTTATATCATTTGTTATCTTCTCTAAGTACCACTGCTGAAGAGCAAGGTGTTCCTGTGTTTAGTAAGGTTGTCCATGTCTCTGTTAGTTTCAGTCCAAAAGCTGGGACATTTCTACAGGCTGAAAAACCTTGATAGTACTTTTAATTACTTATTATGAAAAACTTAACGACTTTTAATAAATTATGATGTGACTTAGAGTCATAAAAATATTTTCATCAGGAAATTAAATTTAGGGTAAATTTATATGGGCATATTTTCAAAGTAAAATATTTTTTAGATTTGGTGCAGTTTCTTAGACTGTAAGAGATTGTAGCTGTACTTACTGCAGAATGGTATTTAGAGCTATTTTGGTTCATGTTTTCCCTCCCTGACTTTTCTAGAAACGGTTGGAACAGCAGAAGCCTACAGTAATTTCAGCTTCCACAACTTCTCCAACAAACAGTACAACTAGTACCATCTCTCCAGCACAGAAAGTTATGGTGGCCCCCATTAGTGGTTCGGTTACACCTGGAACTAAAATGGTGCTAACTACTAAAGTTGGATCTCCAGCAACAGTAACATTCCAGCAGAACAAGAACTTCCATCAGACCTTTGCTACATGGGTTAAGCAAGGCCAATCAAATTCAGGTACAAAATTGTGATTAAATTAAAGATTACTTTCATTCAAGAAAAAGATTTGCAATCAATTACCTGCTGAAATAAAACATTTCTTTAGAAAATTGTTTTTCTTCTGCAGCAGATTGAGCAAACATGCTGTAACAGTTGGCTTGTTACAGATAATATTCATAATATTACATTACAAAACTCCTCTCAAATTATTTCACTTTCAACATTTACATAGTTCACTTTGAGTGGAGAGATTATTATTTTTTTTATTTTATTTATTTTATTTATTTTTTGACAAAATGAACCACATTCATGCATTGGTGCCCTTCCTAGAAGTCACTACGTTGCTGGTTCTTTTAAATCTAAAGCTTATTAAATGTCTTATACCCTATTAGCCACCAGCACAGCTGCCACATCTGCTACAACCATTGCCAGCACAGGTCAGACGTTCCAAATTACAGGCAGTCCAGTCACTATGGCAGGAAAAGTAATTACCAAACTGCCACTTCCTGCAAACAGCAAGATTGTCGCTGTAAATGTGCCAGCAACACAAGGAGGTAAGGGAAATGTGAAGAGTTTTAATTCACATTTGCCAAATCATACCGTTGCCATCATTTTTCATTTCCTTTTCACTGATTTCAGTCTTCAGATACCACATTCTGTGTAGCCCACTGTAAAACCCTGCCACACATAGTTTCTCCCCAGAAGCTGAGCAACACCTGATGCTTTATTATCAAAAGGGCAGTTGTTAATTACTTCTTTATCTTTTTTTAAGGTGTTGTTCAAGTACAACAGAAAGTCCTGGGTATCATTCCATCAAGTACAGGTACAAGTCAGCAAACCTTTACTTCATTCCAGCCCAGGACAGCAACTGTCACAATTAGGCCTAATACCTCGGGCTCTGGAGGAACCGCAAGCACGTCACAAGTAAGAATTCTTTACAGGCTTGTTTACCCACATCAGGAATTTTTTTTTTCCACATCAGGATTTTAGAATGATCTTTTCCATAGTTAATCCCACTTCTAATTTTTCCTTTCCTTTTACATAATCTCTGACTTTTAAAAAGTACTGATTTTAAAAAATCTGTTGTTATATTTATAAGTAAAAATGACACACGAATTGTTCAACATTTACTTAATAGCACATTAGTATAGTGTATGAATCATAAGCATTGCTTTATAGGGTTTTATAAAGGAAATTCCTTTATATAAAATACTGGAGAACATGGGACCACCCTAGGAAACTTGCTGTGCAGCTAGCTAAGAAATAGAACGAAAAATACAATCCACAGCACTACATGTGGTTTGTAATCAGCCGATGTGTACAGCTGTTGGATACAACATTTCTTTGGCACTAGTAACATGGAAAAGGTTTAAAGTTTTGTAGAGTTGAAAATGTTTTGATCCTAACTATAAAACTGAAAATAGCATGCTCTGTAGTCTCACCTTTAAAACTGTAAAATAATATTTGGCTTATGATCTTACTCTTAATATATCCTGGATTACAGATAGGTATTGGATGTCAGGGAAAATAGAATGCAACATTTTTCTGTGAGCAACTATAATGATTATGGATTAGAGCTTCCTGGGTCTTGGGTCTTCCTTTTAGTCTGTAGGCTGTTCTTGGTATCTATGACAAGGAATTTCATATGATCTCATTTGAATTAAATTTTCTGTTCTCCCTTTATTCTGATGCTTAATATAATTTAAAATACGGTATCCAAGAATCTTTTGTCATTTCTGTAGAATTGTTTACCAACATACAGTATTTAAAGATCTATGTTCTAAGTCCATCATGCTTCCGTTTTTTAAAAACATTTTAATTCATTGTCTTTTGTGTCATTTATAGGTAATCACAGGGCCTCAGATCCGCCCTGGAATGACGGTGATTAGAACACCACTCCAACAGTCAACACTAGGAAAGGCGATTATTCGAACACCTGTGATGGTACAGCCAGGTACTCCTCCATCCATTATTATCATTTTACATCTAAACAAACCAGTCCAGGAAATCTCTAATACTCTCTGTATTTGGCACTCGACATACTAGAAAATATCAATTTGAATGAGGACTTCAAAGCATACTAAATTTCTAATACATTGTAGAATGCATTCATAGATATTATTTCATTTCTGGCATTGCAAAATAGATCTGAGTATGCTTACTAAAAATATTTTTTAAGCCCTGACTGGTGTTGCTCAGTGGATTGAGTGCCAGCCTGTGAACCGTGAGGTCATTGGTTCCATTCCCAGTACAGGCACATGCCTGGGTTGCAGGCCAGGTCCCCACCTGGGTTGTAGGCCAGGTCCCCAGTTGGGAGCGTGGGAGAAGCAACCAATCAGTGTGTCTCTCACACACATCGATGTTTGTCTCCCCTTCTTTCTCCCTCCCTGTCCCTTCTCTCTAAAAATAAATAAAATCTTCTAAAAATATTTTTAAACCTCCAATAAATGAAATATATACATTCAAATAATTGAAGTAGAAAATAAGTTAAGAAAGCAGTCCCTATATCAAATGATGAAGATAAAATCAAGAAAACAGCTAAGAAGCATTTAAACAGAAAGAATAAAACAAGATTACAAGGCAGTGCCAGCCCTTTATTAATGTGAACAGGCTAAAGCTTCCATATTAAAATTTGAAGAATATAAAGATGAGTGAAAAAAAATCCAACTATACATTTTTGAGATACATAACTAAAATCACCACAAAAGTTTAAAAATCAAAAGATAGGCAAATCTAGCTGAAGTAAAGGCCAAAAGAAAAAAAAAGAAAAAGGAAGAGGGGAGCAGTGAGGAGGATAAGAATAATCCTGCCAATATTTGACAGAGTAGAATTCACTGTCTTCAGAAAACCCTAAATTGGGCAAAGTAGGTCATTTTACCTTGGCTTAAAGACAAAGGTTACAATGAAAATGGAATCTGGTATCTTCGAATTAAATAAGATTATCACTGAAATGTTTTAATAAAAAATTACTGGAAATCAGCCCTGGCTGGTGTAGCTCAGTGGATTGAGCACGGGCCTGCAAACCAAAGAATCGCAGTTCGATTCCTGGTCAGGGCACATGCCTGGGTTGCAGGCCAGTTCCCAGCAGGGAATGCATGATAGGCAACCATACATTGATGTTTCTCTCCCTCTCTCCTTCAAAAAAAAAATTTAAAAAAAAAGTCCTCTGCTTTAAAAAAAAAAATTACTTGAAATCAAGGTGAGATTAACAGAAGTATAGTATACCAAAAATAGACCATATATCAATTTTTGTACCTTGAGGAATACACATTGGTTTTAAATATTTTTGGATGATTTGCATGAAAATGGTCATATAATGTGTCATGAGTGAAAGCTTAATGAATTCTAAAAAGTAGAATGTTGTTAGGCCACATTCTTTGTAATAAAGCTTTAAATTAATGTATTAAAGTATTATAGCAATAACTGTTACTTGCTTAGAGATTTAAAAATAATATTTCTTCATAAGTAAGTTTTAAGTTAAACATCAAATGTGTAATTTCACACGGATTATTAAGTAGCAGCTAAACTTTGTTGCCAAAGCGGATCTCAGAAGCAAATTCATTATTTAATTAATCCTTGAGCACCTACTCTAGGTGGTTGAAGTACGTTGGTGAACATAGCAGACCAAAGAAACCATTTTCTTAAATCTTAACAAAAGGTTAGAAAAATATTTAAAATCTTAAATGAAAAGGAGGAGGAAGTAAAATAAACATACAAATATAATTAGAAAACAAGTCAAATATTATTAAAATAAGCTTTTTTTTCCATATCTGGTCTTTAGAAAAGATTATAAAATGCTAGTTTCAAAAATTAGGCATGAGAAAGTGCTTTAAAAATAGAATAAGCTTTTAAAAGTCTAAAACGAATTGTTTACAGGGATCCTTGTGTTGAAACATTGAAAATTCTCACTACCTATACTCAGGAATTAAATCTTTTGAATAATTAGACATAAATCTATATTATTCTTATAAATTTCAAATATCAGTGACTCATGTCAAGGAAAGAAAATTTGGGAAGTTTTGCCATATTATTACCTATAAAAAATACTTATAGATTTCATTATTTTAATGGTAAAATTTTTCAAAAGGATTAGGAAACAAACAATTACTTCTTATGAAAAACAGTCATAGAGCCATGGCTGGTGTAGCTCAGTGGATTGAGCGCTGGCCTGCAAACCAAAGGGTCTCCGGTTCCCAGTCAGGGCCCATCCTGGGTTGTAGGCCAAGTCACCAGTAGTGCGGTGTGTGAGAGGCAACCACACATTGATGCTTCTCTCCCTCTCTTCCTCACTTCCCCTCTCTCTGAAATGAATGAATGAATGAATGAATGAATGAATGAATGAATGAATGAATGAATCTTTTAAGAAAAAAGTTACAGAACACAGAGAAGATTAAATTTTTTCCTGTTCATTTTACAAATTTAGTACAATTCTAATAAGAAACATAACATAGTTTTAGGCAGTCTTTTTTTTTTTTAATACCCAAGCAGTATTTATCACAGAAGTATGATTTATTATTTCAGTTAATGCTACAGGGACAATTGATAAAAATCAGTATCCAGTTCTGTTTAAAAATAGATGTCAGGCAGGTAACTGGAAGGAAAAATAAAATAATGTAAGGGAGAAAATTATAGGTGATAAATGATAATGGTCTTAGAAAAGCTGAAAAAAATGATGATTGCAAGATACATAGAGCCTTTGTTTCCTAAAGCCTTGTGTAGCTGCAAATGTGTGTTTGACTTGCGATATTATTCACTAATTAATAAAGAATAGTACTTTGTAAAATTAGCTCCCAAATAATTACTCTTAGCAACCATCCCACAGGGGGCAGATTGGAGGGGAGTCCCACCTCCCTTCCAATTTCAGTAAATTAAATGAGAAATGGTAGTTTTTAGAAGACTTTAGAACTTCATTCATCAGTAGTTTTTATTGAACAATAACTATGAATGCATTCTTTGAGCACTTTGCCCAAGCACAGGCATGTCTCGGAGGTACTGCTTGTTTGGTTCTAAGCCATTGCAATAAAGCAAATGTTGCAAGTCATAATCTTTTTGTTGGTGGCAGGTCTTGACTTCAGTTTGAAAAAAAAGTAACAACTGTGAAGCTCATCAAAAAGAAGTGCAGTAAGACGAGGATTTAGTGGTCCTTCCCCTCATGCTTCTCCCAAACTGTCTGACACAGAGCTGTAGGAAAAGTCTGTTTATAATTGACCCAGAATATTTCAGGTTGTGTTTTGTTTAAAATTCACATGAATTAATTTTATATTAAGTATTTTAAAGTTCTATCCTAAGGAAAAGCAGCCTTATAAATGCTGTATTTTACATATTATTCTGTCTTCCCTATTGTCATTTTGGCTTTAGACATACAGGAAGAATATTAATTGCTTTTCCACTGTACTACAGATAGCAGGAACTGGATGTGGTTGTCAGTGATACGACTGAACACAAGCTCACTGACAACAAGGTGGATCCTTTGGGCACACGTATATGTCTGAACGCATCCTTGAGCTGTTGGCATCCCATAAGGCTTTCTTGAAAATGAAAATTGAAAAGAATACATTCATCTGAAGTGTTAAAATATTTTAACTGAAAGTGCTAAGTACCTATAAATATTTGTGATGCTTTGCTGTTTGCCTAGGTACGCCTCAGCAAGTGGTGACTCAGATCATCAGAGGTCAGCCTGTTTCCACTGCAATATCTGCCCCTAATACAGTTTCCTCTACACCTGGGCAGAAAGGATTAACTTCAGGAACACCCACTGCAAATCTGCAGTCTTCGACCTCACAGTCCCCTCGCCCCCAACAAGGACAGGTGAAGCTTACCATGGCTCAGCTCACTCAGTTAACACAGGGCCACGTAAGTAATGCACCATCATTTTAACTTTAGAGGTGATTGTATTTGTTCTAGTTGTAACTTTAAAAGAGTACTTATTTTCAGAAACTAAAAACGCACTTGTTTTAAGTAAGAAATGGCTGCTTTTTAGGGTTAAACAAAATTACTTCTTACAGGCAGTATATGATAAGCCTCACCTATCTGGAGTCTTTAGACCATGAGCTATAACAGTGAGAACGGTAACCCTTTTAACCACCAAAATTTTATTGGTTGACCCATTTCCATGGGAAAAATTAAATTTGAGTACATCAGTTTGCTTCCTTGCAAGGGTCAATATTGTTATCAATTATTCTAATAATAATCAATCAATTGAATACAGTTCCCATGGAACTTGATAAGCTAACTTTTAAAAAAGATTTTATTTATTTATTTTTAGACAGAGGAGAAGGGAGGGAGAAAGAGGGAGAGAAACATCAGTGCGTGGTTGTCCCTTGGGCACCCCCCCCACACACACACTGGGGACCCAGCCCGCAACCCAGGCATGTGCCCTGACCAGGAATCAAACCAGCGACCCTTTGGTTCTCAGACCCACGCTCAATCCACTGAGCTGTACCAGCCAGGAAGATAAGCTGATTTTTAAAGTTTATATGAAAGTACAAAGGATCAAGAATTGCTATTGTACTTTTGAAAAACTGGAGAATTTGCTCTGTGTTAACCTGATGTCAAAACTTAGTATAATACTTCACTGATTAATAGAGTAAGTTATAAACATAAGGATAGGTAGACCTCCAGAACAATATAAAAAGTACAGAAAGTGACCCATGCCTATGTGGACACTTGTAATATAATAGAGTTGGCGTTGCAGATCATTGAGGAAAGGACACTTTCAGTAAATGGTGCTGGGACAATTGAATAGGTACGGGAAACCAGGAGATTAGACACTGCCTCACTCAGTCTTCATAACTTTCGTGTTGAAAAGGCTTTATTAAACACACAGAAAACACTACCCATAGACAAAAATTTAGTGACTCCAACTACGTTATAAAAGAGAGTGAAAAGAATGAAAAAGTATAAATGCAACCAAATAAAGAATATGTGAAGAATTAATATAAATTAAGAAGAAAAATTTAATAGCTCAGTGTAAAAAAGGGAGAGCTACACCAGCTCTCTCCCTTTTGAGAAGGAAGGACATCTAAATGCTGAACTTTATTGGTAATGAGGGAAATGCTTTTGAAAGGCATATACTTAAGAGATTGGTATAAATTAAAATGCCGGACAAAATGAAGAGTTAAAGACACAACACAGAATGAATCCTTTGTGCACAACTGGTAGCAGTAGTATAAATTCATTGAGCTATTTTGGAAAACTAGACATTACCTAGCAAAGTTGAAGATGTGTGTGGCCCGGGTCCCAGTGGTTCTGTTTCCAGGTGCATTCCCTAGAGAGGATCTGTTGACATCAGCACCAGCATAATGAATGCCCATGACAGCATTGTTCATGAGTGAAAACTGGGAGCAACCCAGGTGTCCATGTATAATCAGTTAGATAAATAAATTCTAGTACAGTCCTACAAACAAACTTACATTGCGATTCCATTTGCATAAAATTCAGAAACAGGCAAAAGTGGCCATGTTGTGTAGGTATACAGAGCGACTGCATTGCCTACCTAGCAGGGGCGCCATTTTTACATTTTTTGTGGGTGGTGCTCCTGAAGTTGTGAACCTTTAAAGATCTATGTGTGAGTAGTAGCACTCTGAAGGAATGCAACGTTACCGTCACAGGGAAAATAGTAGTTGCTCTAGGGAACAGAAAGGAATTAAAATCAGAACAGGTCACATGGGGGTGCTTCTTAGATACTGGCAATGATGACCTGAGGCCTGGCGTTACAAATGTTCATTTGGTGTTTTAAGTATTTTTGAATGTATACAAAAAATAGTTTAGAAAAGCAAGAGTAAATAAGGGACTCATGAGTAAAGTATGTGTTGTTTAGATTTCATACATGAATTTTGTAGCACAAAGTTTGGCTGTTGGGAATTTGTGGTGGGTTGTTTCTGCTTTTGCTTTCTAATTCTCCTTCCGGGTGCTGGTGGTTAAGTTTACCAGATTAGTAAGGCCTGGACAGAAGAGTCAGTACATGCAGAGTTTTAATTCCTGGTCACCTTGTTGATAGCTGCTTGGACATTTGTGACCCTCCTGACGTGGTATTTGCTTTCCATTTCTGAAAACCTAAGTTTAGAGAATTTGGTAAATATTGGAAACCTAGCAGACCTGGGTTCCTCATTTTATCTCACCTTTAACTTGCTCTCTAACTTTGGGCAAGGAACATGAACTTTCCAACTTGAGTTTCTTAACTGCTAATAAGATCATAGTGATATTTTCTCACGCCACTCCACTAAGTCACAAGTTCATTGTGAGAAAAATCACATGAGGCAGGCAGTATGTGTAAAGATGCTTCAAAATTATAAAACAATATGAATATAGGACGTTGAACATCAGAATTTTTTGTTGATGTTAGCATTTCACTTCAGTGTCTTTATAGTAGTCCCCTTATTTTTCTAGAGTATTCATTCCAAGACCCCTGTGCATGCCTGAAACCATAGACCATATCAAACCCTATATATACTGTGTTTTTCCTATATATACATACACTTTCTCACTCAAAGGAAGCACTTTATGGCTCCTCTTTGGCATATCTGAATGACCAGAGATATCTGAATATCTCTGCCCTTGTGCTTTGGGGGCATTATTAAGTAAAGTAAGGGTCACTTGAACACAGCAAGCACTGTAGTAGTGAGACAGTTGATCGATAACCAAGAGGGTTGCTGAAGTGACTAATGGTGGGAGCACGTGCAGCATAGACAAGATGAGCTGGACAAAGGGGTGACTCCCGGTCCAGGGGGCTCAAAGCAGTTAGTGCGCTATTTCGTCACACTCTTCATAACAGCACACAATTTAAAATTTATGAATTGTTTATTTTTAAGTTTTCTATTTAATATATCCATACAGAACTTGGCCATGGGTAACTGAAATTGCAAAAAGGAAAAGCATGGATATGGGGGGAATATTGTATTTTAAAATTTGGATGATTTAGATCTGGAGGACTGCTATTACTTACAGACGGATTCCTGACTGTCCATTTGGAGAGCTTGGACCAGAACACTCTGGGTTGTTAGTTCATGGTTTTTCTAATAAACAGCATCAGTCTTTTTAAATAAATAATCTTATTTTAGCTCATCTGAATTCCTTCTGGTGCCATTCCATAGACATTTGAAGACATATTTTCATTATGTTATAGGATCTTTTAACATAAAAATGGTATACTTACAGATTGATGCTTTGAATTCTGTTTACATGTTATGTGTTTTTTCCATAGGGTGGGAATCAAGGTTTGACAGTAGTAATTCAAGGACAAGGTCAAACTACTGGACAGTTGCAGTTGATACCTCAAGGGGTGACTATACTTCCAGGTCCAGGACAGCAGCTGATGCAAGCTGCCATGCCAAATGGTACTGTTCAGCGATTCCTCTTTACCCCGTTGGCAACAACAGCCACAACAGCCAGTACCACCACCACCACCACTGTTTCCACCACAGCAGCAGGTAGAACTTGGGTTTATTGGAAGCATTGCATGTTATTGCCAGAAGTTGCTGGGCTAGCAGAGGGGATAAGAGATGAGTGCTTATCTTGGGAAGTATATACCTCAAGCCAGTAAGCCTAACAGTTGGCTGGTCAGCCTCACAACATCTCAACAAGATCTCTTACTCTTACAAACTCTTTCACCTTCACCCCTCATAAAATATATAGAGAGAGAGGTGAGGGGGTAGAATTATGGTAATAACTACTCTCACATTCCTTGGAAGCCTTACAGGCACTGGTTGAACGATGGAGTTAATCTTAGGGTGGGTGGGTATATAGATCCAGCTCATAACCTGCAAGTGAGAGCTGCAGGTTCAGAACCACTCAGTTTGCTTTCTGCAAGCTGCCATCACTAACACTGTAGGAGCAAAATGAGGGTGTGAGCACTTGCCTGGGCCAAAAGGCCTGGCTGATTTTCAGAGACTGAGCCTTACTTTGGAAACTAGCTATCTGGAAAGTCAGCAAAGTGCGCAGACGGTGGCCATAAAACAGGGCCCACACTCCCCAATTTCAAAGATTCCTAACCCAAGTTTGTCTAAATGGAGCCTTTCTAAGGCGTCAATCTTTTAACTGAAATACAGAATTCTCACCTTTAGAAAATCCCCTTCAAATTCTTCTTTAATCTTGGTCTTATGTTCTTCTAGAATAATAGAATTATTTGTTTTTTCTTTCTCATAGGTACAGGTGAACAAAGACAGAGTAAATTATCACCCCCGACACAGGTGCAGCCAGCCAAAACCCTGCCACCAGCCCAGTCATCAAGTGTGAATCCTCCGGAATCCCAACAACAGGCTGTTCAGCCTTCAGCTCAGCCCCAGCCCCAAGCTCAGCCCCAGTCCCCAGCTCAACCTGAAGTTCAGCCTCAGCCTGAAGTTCAGACCCAAACAACGGTTGCATCCCATGTCCCTTCTGAAGCACAACCCACCCAAGCACAGTCATCCAAACCCCAAGTTGCAGTACAGTGTCAGCCTCAAAGTAATGTCCAAGGACAGCCTCCTGCTTGCGTCCAAAGTCCACCGCAGGCTCGAATACGTCCATCAACTCCATCCCAGGTGTCTCCTGGTCAGCAGTCCCAGGTTCAGACTACAACCTCACAACCGATTCCAATTCAGCCACATACATCTCTTCAGATACCTTCCCAGGGCCAGCCACAGTCACAACCCCAGGTACAGTCTTCACCTCAAACTCTTTCATCGGGACAGACATTAAATCAAGTTTCTGTTTCATCCCCATCCCGTCCTCAGCTACAAATACAGCAGCCACAGCCCCAAGTCATTGCTGTGCCTCAGCTGCAACAACAAGTCCAGGTTCTCTCTCAGATCCAGTCACAGGTTGTGGCTCAGATACAGGCTCAGCAAGGTGGTGTGCCCCAGCAAATCAAACTTCAGTTACCTATTCAAATTCAGCAAAGCAGTCCTGTGCAGACTCACCAGATTCAGAATGTGGTTACAGTGCAGGCAGCCAGTGTGCAAGAGCAGTTGCAAAGGGTTCAGCAACTCAGGGATCAGCAGCAAAAGAAGAAACAGCAACAGATAGAAATTAAGCGGGAACACACTCTCCAAGCTTCTAATCAAAGTGAAATCATTCAGAAACAGGTAAAGTTATTAAGTAAAAGCAGCATGTTCAGTAGCTTGAATTATTGTGCTGTGCATTAGACTTAGTGTTTGGTTGTGTTAGGTTTCCTAAATGAGACAGAAGTCATTGATGTTTCACTTTAGAAGCAGCACTGGTTTGACCAAAATATCGAATGAGTATTATGGTTTGGAATTCTTTGTTGGCGGTAGTCAGTCAGAAACTGCGTTTTGGGAGAACTAAGATGGAAAGAATGGAGTTTAGGAGTTGAAGAAAACTGGA
The DNA here is from genome assembly GCA_004027735.1 of Carollia perspicillata. Classification (NCBI taxonomy): domain Eukaryota; kingdom Metazoa; phylum Chordata; class Mammalia; order Chiroptera; family Phyllostomidae; genus Carollia; species Carollia perspicillata. The sequence continues at coordinate 54,499 of PVKM010001634.1, forward strand.
TAGAAAACTGGATTAATAGAAAACTGGAAAGTTTAATGAAGCTTTAAATCCACTTCAGGCCTCATGGCAATTTGTTTGAAGTTATTTGCAGTTGTCATCCCTTAGTCTGCATGTAGACTAAGTAAATTGTAGACTGGCTAAACTCATTTGCCTTTCTAGCCACACCTTTGTAAGTATTAAATATTATTCCATAGCTTACATGTAAAGTGACATTATGCAGTGGCATCTTAGTGAAGTAAGACAATTTAGATGAGTAAGATTTATTCTACTTAAAATGAAATCACATGTATAACATTACTGTAAAAAGTTTTCTTTGCATCTACAGCATGCACCGCCTGGCACTAGTCAGGAGTTTGAGTGTGTATTTCAAGTGTTCCCATGTCATGAGACCTGCATTCAGTTCCTGGGTCTCCCATTCACAGCCCCTGAAACTCACCTGTGTCCTCTAGCAATATCCTCACTAAAACTCCCTCTTTCCAGCCACCCAAGGTCATTGTAATGATTGAATGAGGTGGTGTATGTAGAAGCACTTTTATTTTGTTTTTATTGACATGTATTTGACACAGCATTGTGTAAATTTAAGGTGTACCACATGTTGGTTTCATACATTTACATATTATAATGTTGCTATTGTAATGTTAACTAGTACCTCTGTCGTGTCACATAATTATCATTTCTTTTTAGTGGTTCCAATAATTAATATCTAGTCTCTTAGCAACTTTGATGACTATAATACATTATTAGAAGCACTTTTTTTAAAAGACTTTATATATTTATCTTTAGAGATAGGGGAAGTTAGAAAGAAAGAGGGAGAGAAACATTGATGTATGAGAGGCGCATCAATTGGTTGCCTTTCACAGACCTCCAACCGGGGACCTGGCCTGCAACCCAGGCATGTGCCCTGACTAGGAATTGAACCGGCGACCATTTGGTTTGCAGGCTGGCACTCAATCTACTGAGCCACACCAGCCAGGGCTAGAAGCACTTTTTAAATAGTAAAAGAGTTTAAAAGATCTATGGTAATAGAATTATAAAATTAATATATAATATGTTAAAATGTATTACTCAGATCTTAATACTGTATAGTCTATAAATTGACATTTATATAGCGCAATATCTGTCTTTAGCCTATCTACAGGATAGGGATGGAGAGAATCCTTAAAATGAATGCCATAATATTAAAAACATGGACTTTGGAGGATAATGGCTGGGCTAGAATTACATATATAGTTTTTATTGTCTTAGGATCTCGCTATAAAATTATTCCTACCTTTCAGTGTTATGAGGAATGAGGCATTGTCAATAAGTGGTAAGCACCCAGACCATATAGCTCTAATTTTATTTGTGTTGTGGTAGAAAATTCTTGCTTTCTTTGGGAAACACATATTTATGCTCAGATTTCTGTTGTTACCTGTGTACCAACTTGTAGTCATTATAAAATATGCACTTTGGATTTTGTTCTGTCCTGAAGGTGGTGATGAAACATAATGCTGTAATAGAACATTTAAAACAGAAAAAGACCATGACTCCAGCTGAAAGAGAAGAGAATCAAAGGTAGGGAGAGATGTTTATAACCCAGTAAAGGGTCTCATTGTATATCAGTCTCTTCTCTTTAGCATGTAAATGCACAGGTTCTAAGTTTATATTTTTTAATCTCAACTGAAGTTAATTAATTGAGAAACCCTGCACAAATAAATTCTAATAGCTGATTTGAATTCCTCTTTGGAGCTTTACAGTCACTGAATGTTTGTATATCACCTGTAGAGACATCAAAAATCTTATCTTATGCCCTGCAGAATGAAATGCCCAGCGTTACATAGGTTGTGTATTTCTCTCTAGAATGATTGTCTGTAACCAGGTGATGAAGTATATTTTGGATAAGATAGATAAAGAAGAAAAACAAGCAGCAAAAAAACGAAAGCGTGAAGAGAGTGTGGAACAGAAACGTAGCAAGCAGAATGCTACCAAGCTCTCTGCCCTGCTCTTCAAACACAAAGAGCAACTTAAAGCTGAAATTCTGAAAAAGAGAGCTCTCTTGGACAAAGACCTACAGATCGAAGTGCAGGTAAGAAGGTATTGCCTTTCCTTCCGTGTCCAATTTGTAGCGTCTAATTGTATTCTTCTTTTCCCTTGAAATTTTGGTTACACTTAAAATTTCAGCTTGATTTCTAGAATTTACATTTTTATATATTTAGTAAAAAGCTGTGGGACACGTCTTAGAGATTTTGTATCTACGTGAATGCTGTAACCTCTAAACTAAGCACTCTCAATTAAAACATTTGCAGAGTCTCTTGGGAATAGCTTTTATTCTCTATGATGTAATCTTGCCAGAAGTTATCAAGAGCCAACTTTCATGAGAAAGGTAGACAGAGAAACTGTGAAATAATGTTGAAATAATAAAAAAATAAAGTGTGCCCATTAAATAATAATACCACATTTCTTCCTGGCCTTGGAACTGATCTGGCAAACATTGCTATTCCTCTTCTTCCTTGGGGAATCTATTGAAAAATGAAAGAAAACATTTATTCAAATATATTTAAATAGCTTTTTAAAAGAGAAGGAGGCTACATAAAGCATCCCTAAAAGAACCTTATATATTTTAAGAAACTGAGAAATATTAAAATATTGATCAGCTCCAAAATCAATGTAACTCTAAGACATTAGAGATCTTCCTACTAATGTTAGAAACCAGATTACAGTGTGAAAAACTGTAAATTATCATTTAGTGTCTCTGGAAATTCTAGCTAATATGTTAAGTCAAGAAAAGATCAAAGAAGACAAAAGTTGTTATTGTGTATGATACTATTATTATATCAGAATCCCAAAAGAAAAATTATTAAAATTTATGAGAGAATTCATTAAGGTAGTCATCAGTGTCAGGACTACAAGCATTGTCAAGGTGTTGTAAACAGAAGAGCGAATTCACAGAAGCAAAAATATATAATATACTCCCTCCCACTTTAATAAGTATTTTATAGATCAAAATTTTAGCATAAAAAAGGAAACCACAAAAATAACAGAAGGAAACATGATTATAATTTTTGTGATACTAGGGTGAGAAAAATCACTCTCGGGCATCACAGATTTCCAGTGCCACAAAGGAAAAAGATAGATAAGATGGCATGAGAAAACAAAATGTATCTAGGAAAAAAAATACCATAGACACCATTGTAAAACATTTGACAAATGGGGGAAAATGTTAACATTTATGGCAGAGTTAGTATTCCTGAAATTTAAAGAACTCTTAAGTCAATAAGAAAAAGATAGCACTGATTTTCTAGGTTAGGGAAATCCTTTCACAGTATACATGTAAATCGGGTTACTACAGTGTTGTACACTTTAAATATTTTACGGTTTTGTCAATTGTACCTCCATAAAGCTGAAATCTACAAAAATCTAGTAGTGTAAAACACAGAAATAAGCATTTTTCAAATCTAACAATGTTAAATATCAATAAACAATATAAAAATATTCAACCTAATAATGAAAGAAATGCAAATACTGTTTTTATAGAGAAAATACCATGTATTGCTAGAGAACATTTCAAAATATGAATAGTCTTTGATCTCCAATTTTACTTCTATAGAACCATCTAACAAGTAGGCAAAATACATGAGCCAAGGACATAATGAATATTCATCATAACAAAAATCTGGAATCAGCCCGAAGTCCACAAAGAAGAGATTGGTGATCAGTGTTTCTCAGTTGGAGCACTGGGCCCCGTTCAGCAGGCCAGTTTTTTACACTCCGTAGGAGGTTTAGCTTTGGGTTCCAAATGCTAGTAGCTTTCTCTTTGTTGTAACAACCAAAGGAGTTGACCTTGTCCCCTCCACATATATTCCCAAATGCTCTCCTGAGGTACCATTCCCGGCCTCAGCTGAGAACCACTGGATTAAGTATGTTTTGGAGGATCCACACAGTGTACTAACACTTCATCAAAACAGTGCGTGTATGAGTGGTGCTTTTGTTGTTGTTGTTTTTAATTTTTTGAGGGAAATTCTCATGAATATTTGAATGAAAAATGCAGGTTACAGAATAGTACTTACAGTATCTTTCAAAGCAATTACATTTAGCCAACAATTAAAAATTAAAAGTCTAGACTGCCCAAAGATTACCGTTTTAAAATAATTTCAGAATATATCTTGTTTATATTATTCTGTATTCATATAAACACATTTTATACAAAACAGTCACACTAGAGACAGACAATGCTGAACATTTTTCTGCATTCAGTGTACTATTAGAAATGTTCATCACTGTCGTGAACATTATACAGTTATGGTTCTCTTTGGCACTGCATAGTCTATTGAGGAAGAAAAATTATACTTTAAGAAAATACTCAGCATTATAATGATTTTATTTTTCATTTTTAAGATACATGACCGGTTCTTTATATCTACCTGTTCTTACATCATTTCTGCTTGCCAGTTTTTAAATAGACTTTATTTTTTAAGGCAGTTTTAAGTTTAGAGAAAAATAACGTAGACAATAGGTTGTTCTCATATACTACCCCCCACTCCCACACTTTTTCCTATTATTAACATCTTGCATTAGTGTGGCACACGTGTTATAATTGATGTGCCAATATTGATATATTACTATTAACTTAAGTCCACAGTTCACATCAGGTTTCGTGTTACACAGTCTGTGTCTTTGACAAAGGCATAATGTCATATATCCATACCACATACAGAATACAGAAGCATGTCATTACAGTATCATACGTAATAGTTTTACTGCCCTAAAAATGTCTGTGTTCTACCTTTTCATCCCTTCTCCATCCCCCTCTGCTTGTCTTTTTGATAAAATAATTCACTCATTTTTTTATAGAACTTATACCTTCACTTGCCTCTGAATATCTCAAATATGTGTATTATAAAGTTTCTATCAAATTGTTGTATGAACTTAATTTCAGATGAGTGAATTCAGATTTGGTTATTGATTTTGTTGATGGTCTTTTTCCACATTACATGTTTTATTTTCATTTGGTTTTGTTTTGGTATTTTACGTGAAAGGGGTTTTGTTTTGTTTCCTCTCTCAAAGTCCATTGCAGCCCCGTCACACCTTAACATCTGGGAGGGAGCCTGCTTGTTGTCCACCTCACAGGAAGCTTGCGTCCCATTCTTCCTGTTGTTGTCAGGCTACCACTTCCTGCTTCTGAATCTGGAGCCCAGCAGAAGCTTGTAGTTTTGTTTCCGTTCCATAGAGACATTTCTGTGGTATTCAAGCATGGCTATATCTTTTCAGGTTTTCCTTTTTTATATTTCACTATCATTGGTATGTTCTTGAAAGAGGGGATCAAGAGGATCAAAGTGTATACCTCCTACACTGTCTTGACAAACTTGATTTTCCTGCAGTCATTTCATTATGTTATAAACCCATATTAATTATGAAAATGAAATTCAAGATACACTTTCTTCCCTAGGAAAAAGTTCATACTCTCTTTTTAAATAGAGAAGGGCTATTGAAAAGTCACAGAGCTTATCTTCTCACTTACAAGACTATCTGAATTTATTAAACCAGAACCATTCAGGTTTATTTGTTAGGATATTTGTTTTGCTTAAAAGCTTGGTCATAACTATGGTTTATTTACACCAAGTTTGTTCATGGATTCCAGTCACAGTGGTTTTTCTCAGAATAAGTCGTAGCACTGGGTAGCAGAGGGGTGTGTCTGTAAAGTATTTCACATAAAAAAAAAAAGTAAAGACTTTCATTTATGGCAAAATCTGTAATAAAGTGCACTCCCTGCAGCCCTAAATTCTTGACCTAGCGGCATAGAAACAAGACACATCTGTCTCTTGTTTCTGCTTGGGCTGATACGTTTGAGTGTCATGGTCAGCTCATGTGCAGTCTCACTCTATAAGGACACAGAAGGTGAGTAGCAAGAAGAAAGCAGCCAGCAGGGGAGGACACTTGAAATCACATCCTGAGCCATGACTGAAATAATCCGTTCACAAAAGGGGCAAACCAGGAGCCCGCATTGCTTGTCAGACACTTGTACACCATTCTCTCAGATCCCCTTTGAGGACAGCTAGCCACCTCCCCGATTGTCATCTTCACCTTCCATTTTGAGGTTTTGGGTTTCTTTGTTTTATTTTAGGTTTTACTTATCTACTTTTAGAGAGTGGGGAAGGGAATGAGGTAAGATGGAGAGAAACATGGAAGGGATAAATCAATGGGTTGTCTCTCAGAGGCCCCCATCTGGGGACCTGGCCTGCAACCCGGGCATGTGCCCTGACTGGGAATCGAACCAGCAGTCTGTTGGTTCACAGGCCGCGCTCAATCCACAGAGCCACACCACCTAGGGCTCAAGTTGTTTTAATTGGGTTAAAGGTATACTAAGAACTCAGGTGTTTGGAATTACTACAATTCCCTCACATTGAGCTGAACTGTGGAGCTACTTTCAACAAGGGGTGAAACGTAACATCCTCTGGTAAGGTCATACATTTACATAAGTCAAATGATAGTCTTGTGTTGTCTTTAATTGACAATAGGAAGAGCTCAAGAGAGACCTGAAAATTAAGAAAGAAAAAGAAATAGTGCAGGCCACAGCAGCAGCTGCCACTCCCCCTGCAGCACCTCCTGCACCTCCAGCCCCTCCGCCTTCGCCTCCACCTCCGCCTCCCTCGCAGCACTCAGGCCCCCAGGCCACTGCCACTGCCACAGCCACGCTGCCTGTGGCTTCCCAGAAGAGGAAGCGAGAAGAGGAAAGAGACTCAAGCTCCAAGTCCAAGAAGAAGAAAATGATCTCTACTACCTCAAAGGAAACTAAGAAGGACACAAAGCTTTACTGTATCTGTAAAACGCCTTATGATGAATCTAAGTGAGTAGATCTTTTTGAGCTCTAGTTTATTTTCTTAAAGTTTAGCTGTTAAACTTCCAGTTTTGAAGAAAATTAGTATATGGTAGCAATATAAATGAAAATAGTTAAAAGTAAGGGTCATAGTGTTTCATCTATGGACTTGCATCTAATATTTTTAACTTTGACACTAGCAAATACAATTTCATTTCCTGTGTTCATGATTTGTGTTTGTCCTTCATATTCTTTTCTGTCAAAAACAAGCTTTCTGTTGCTCCTGGCTTTCTCCTCTTCTCTTTGGATTAACTCCAAGTCAGTCAGTTATGCTGCCTGGAGAAGGAGTGGTGTTAGTATTGCTGCCCAGTGTTCAGAGCATCCTTGCTGGAGTCTCTTCACAACATTGATACATCAAATTCTAGAGACCACGTGAAAATGAATGGTGGAAGAGGCTTTGAGTTTAAGTGGCTTTGGGTTTTTTTATTGTTTAATTTTAAGCAATTTTTTGGGGGGGTTTGTATTGGAATGGTATAACAGTATTATTTTTGTCAAAGTTCTCACTTATTGGTGAAAAATTCTGAAAAATAAAAAAAGTATTCCTATTACCCATTCCTCAAGTAAGACATAAATTGGATAAGCATGGCAGCTGGGAGCTGTTTTTGACCGTTGTGACTTACATTTGGTAATACGTACAAGATTTTAGAGGTACTCATCTCTAAATGTAGTTTTATTTTTATCATTATTATCATTTAACTAAGTACTTAGGTTCCATTTTGAACATTTAAATGTAGGCTAGCTGTTTAAAGCCATAGTTAACCACAGTATTTTTTACAGTACTGAAAAGTTTGTGCCAAAAGATATGATTATTAAGGATTAGGAATGCTTAATGTCTACCTATGTGAGTGCCTAGTTACTTTCTAAAATAAAATGGTCTCTTTAATGATGTTTAAGTTGCAGCCTGAAAGCTGTTTCAGTGGTGCTATTTAAATTATAATCTGCAAGTGCTAGATCAAAAGTTCTGTTAATAGATTTAGCTGTGTGTTTAATTAAACACAGATCAGTTTAGACATCTTCATTTATCATTGTCTGACTATATTGTAAATTACATAGAATATAAAAGGAGGAACCCTATTACCTGATTTTTCCCTTAGTGTAATACAGGTGTGCCTTCCTTTAAGCAAAATAGACTAAATGATTTGTAAAACAAAACAAAACATGATCTACTGTCTTTACAGTCTGCTTATGAAATTTCTTTAAATAGCAGTCATCTTTGGCCTATTTAAAATATTAAGATCACAGAAATTTATTTCATGTAATATCTAAGTTGCATAAAATGAGGCACACATGTATATGTGCTCATTGTGTTGCAATTTCCTCATTATTTTGTAGGTATTTCATATTTTTCAGTTTGTCATTATTAACATTTCAGTGTACCAGGTTCATTCACTCCCTATTTGAGTTTAGATGAGTTAATGTCTTTTTTAGGATTATTTTGTAATCTCTTCTACCAAACCAGGTTGGTTTGGGAGTCTAGTGAGAGCAACTAAAACTTGAAATTTAAGTCCTGAGGTTACTTCCAGGACATACAGCCCATCATTTGGTGAAGGCAACATAGAAAAACACCTTGAAGACCCCTCCCTACCTGGGGCAGTGAAAATCATGCAAGAGTCATAATTCAAAAGAGAAAAGTTAGTGGTAGTAGGATGATCTATACAGCCGTATCTTATTGCCTGACATTCGTAAAGTTTAAAGCCTGAGGACTATTTCTGTTTCTCAAGGTGAATCTACCGCAACACCTTGCTAGAACAATGGTATCAGCAAGGCCAGTCGGATGCCCTGTGATCCATACTAATTCTTCCTATAACTTTGACATGGTGTTCCTACGTACTGCCCATTGACACTTTCAGATACACTGTGTTTATCATAGAGACACTCTTCATTTTGTCATTTGGGATCTTATATTACAAAAGCCTTGAGGGTTATTAACTGTATTTGATTATTAGCTCAGTTACACACACATAGTTGCCAAATACTGTACAACCTCTGGCTGTTTTTGGTAACTCTCCTTACAACACTGCACCAGGCACCCATGGTTTTTAATTGAAGCAGTTCCTTATGATTAATTAACCTGGTCACTCTCCACATGGTCACACACATTATATTAACCGAAAATCTGTGACAGTTAGATTAAATTCCAATGTGTATTTAGAAATCTTGGTAGAAATTGAATTACTACACGTACCTTTCTTAGTTTTCTTTTTCATATCATATTTTGACCATTTATCTTTTATACCTGGCTGACCTGCATGTTTCGTGTAGTGTAACTTCTACTTGGTGTTTGCGCTTTGCTTTGTTTTCAAACTTAAATTGTGAGATACATTTTCAAACCTATCTAAGAAATAGCCCTGATTTTGCAATGGCTTCTGTGGCATAGGTTTGACAGATGTAAGTCTTTGATTCTTTGGCTTTGGTTTTTGTGCCTGTTCCAGTTTTACACATGCTCATTAAGAGGCAGGCATTACCATCAGTGTGTTCTTTATTTTTTTCAAATCCCAGTATGTTTTTAAAGACCCATATTTCACTAAACAGTGTATTTGTTGAAATCGATGTGGGTGACTATGTTTTTACACTCGCTAAAGTGTCAGATGCTGTAGTTTGCCAGGGGTAGAATGGTCGGATTCAGGATGTTTAGCTGACTCATTGCAGAAAGTTATCCTGTAATAAAGTGAATCAGGGCAGGGAAGACAGATTTAAGTACCATGCAGCTCAAAATGACAATTACATTGTCATTTTCATTGTGAATACTTTTAGGTTCTATATTGGCTGTGATCTTTGTACTAACTGGTATCATGGAGAATGTGTTGGCATCACAGAAAAGGAGGCTAAGAAAATGGATGTGTACATCTGTAATGATTGTAAACGGGCACAAGAGGGCAGCAGTGAGGAATTGTACTGTATCTGCAGAACACCTTATGATGAGTCACAGTGAGTTCTGATAAGAGCATCATATTTAATAATTTAGGAAGCCAAATTGCTCTGACTGATTACTTATTTATTTTAAAATAAAAAGCAAGATATTTTCTGCATATATTACACACTTACATTACAAATTCCTTTCCAATTTTTTTTCTCTTTTTCCCTCTTTACCTCCCCTTCAAATTTATGTCTCTTCATAGTGAATGTTTGAGATGCATTGGGGAAAATATGGTTTAATGGTAGACTTGATTCTTCAGTATGTAACAGAAATTAATGAGATTAAAATAGCCTTACTTGTTTGGACTTCATCAGTTAGAAATGGTGCTTTCTTGAAGGTTAGAAAAATATTAATTTGTATACCACCTCTGAGACTCTGTTTTTAGCTTATAGGATTTTGAATTCCCTGTTGGGTGACCAATATCCACTTCCCATTTGATATGGTACTTCTTGAAAGATTTCTGCCTTTATTTTGTTTTTAGCTTTAAAGTCAATTAAAATGTTTTACTTTTTTTTGTATGGGTTCTCTAATATTATACAGTGTTCTTAATAAACTTTTAATGCTTGTTTTTAACATCAGAAATGCTAAATTAACACATAGGAATGTCAGTCTTCAAAAGTATTAAACAATTATAATACTAAATCTGTTTTATATCCCAAAGTTAGAAGATTTTCAGGTGCATGTTTTATTACTTTTTAAAGTAAATTATAAGTAATATGATTCCATCTGTTTTGAACTCACATTTCCATTTCGGATCTTGCAGATTTTACATTGGCTGTGATCGGTGTCAGAATTGGTACCATGGGCGCTGCGTTGGCATCTTGCAGAGTGAGGCAGAGCTCATTGACGAGTATGTCTGTCCGCAGTGCCAGTCAACAGAGGATGCCATGACAGTGCTCACGCCACTGACTGAGAAAGATTACGAGGGTTTGAAGAGAGTGCTGCGTTCTTTACAGGTGAGAAACTGCTGTGTGCACAGTTTGAAGATGAAATCCGCCGTCGTGACTTTGGAAATAATTCTAGGGCTTGACTTTTCCAAGTAGAGTACCTGATTATTTACTGACTCCTAGCCAGGCCAGTGTAGTGCGCCCCGGGCTTCAGTTCTTCACACGGTAATGTATGTCATGAGGGTTCCACATCCACACAGTAGCTCAGCTGCTGTTTATCTAGCACTTATATTTAAAGTGACTCACTTTTTAACCTAAATTTTATTTTTAAAGAAATCTTTATCCTACCACCATAGGTTGAACAACAGTCTGATTGAATTCTAGAGAGTTACAAATGCTTGTCTAAGGCTTTGAGCCCTCCTTTATTAAAAATCTAAAGGAAATGGGGATGGCGTACAGCATTAGCAAATGCTAGAGACGTATTCAAGACGCGAGTGCTGGAATGACACTTTGTCCTGTTGTCATCACAGTCAGGGGAATGGAAAGAACGGAAAGCAGAGCAAAGTCTCAATATGTCATTGGATGTTATTAATACGACATCTCTGCCACCTCATTAGGCTGCAGTGGTGCCCATCCCGCACTTGGAGCCCACCTCCCCGCTCATGCCGGGCTCCTCAGACAGCCCTCTGAAAACTATTATTATAGCATATGCCCGTCTGAGATAAGTTGTGAGTAGAGCAAAGACCATCTCGGCATAAACCACAGGTGGCAAACACAAGGGCCCACAGGCCGAATCCTCCACCTTGTTTTATCTGGCCCGGCACTTTGTTTCTACCTGGTGGTGGGCACTGCCAAGCTCCTTGTCCCTAGTTAAGGAGCAGTTACGTTTGTACAGTCCTAGAATTACATGTGGCCCTTTGAAGGCAACCTCAAGGCTGGTGTGGCCCCTGGTGAAAATGAGTTGACACCCCTGGTATAAATCATATTATCTATCCAGTTTTAAGACTTTTGGAGTTAACTCCAATAGGGTATTTAAGTGGATTAGTATTTCTATCTGACAAGAAGAATGGCCTTTTTTTTTTTTTTTTTTTTCATTGCAGGCCCATAAGATGGCCTGGCCCTTCCTGGAACCAGTGGATCCTAATGATGCACCAGATTATTACGGTGTTATTAAGGAACCTATGGGTACGTACTGGAGTTGAATATGGAGTTTTCTCAGAAGTATCAGCAGATATTTCATTTATTATTCATAAATTAATGAGGATTTGTTGAGCAAGTTTGATGGGAGTATAAATAGGTATGGTAACTTGTAGGATAAATGAGGAGTATGTATACTGTTTAAGTGTGCACACCGTTGGACCCAGCAGTTTCATTTCCTAGAAGTTACATGTGCACAAGTACATTGTTCGTCACAGAAGTGTGTATAATTGCAAAAATACTGGAAATTAAATAGCCATCAGAAGACTAGCTAAATCAAATGATAATATAATCAGAGTATTAATGCAGCTGTACAAAAGATCGAATGGGTCAGGGTCTGTCAAAAATGAGCCTCTCATCCTCTTCCTCATCTTTTCCTGAAGGAGAACAATCTGATGGACCCACAGTAGAAATCTGAGAGAAAACAGCCTCCTTTCCTGGATTGGGGCGGGTAATAAGTTACACCTACAAGTCATTCCATTAAGATGGAAAGCTCCAGTGATTACCGTATTTTGCTGTGTATAATGCACATTTTTTTTGCCCAAATTTTAGAGGAAAAAAAAGGATATGCATTATACAGGAGTAGTGCTAATTCCATATCCATATAAATGTTTTGAATTGTTTTATCTATGCTTCTGAGTTAAAAGTGTAACTCTAGAAAGCAATAACGATATCTGTGTGCAAAATAATACCCTGGAATATGATAATTGGTTTTGTTTCTAAATATAAATATAAATTGAGTTAAGAAATTAAAACAAAAGATTTTTTTTCCTGAAAGTTTGGGCCCAAGTTGTGGATGCGCATTATACATAGGAATGCATTATACACAGCAAAATATGGTATATTAAAAATAGGTTGCCCTGGCCTATATGGCTCAGTTGGTCGACATGTTGTCTCATGGCCCTACAAGGTCGCAGGTTCAGTTCCCAGTCAGAGCATGTGCCTGGGTTGCTGGTTTGGCCCCCATTCGGGGCATGTACAGGAGGCCCCTGGTTGATGTTTCTCTTGCATCATCAGTGTCTGTCTGTCTGTCTCTCCCCTTCTCTCTCCACCTCTCTCACCCCCTTCTTTTCTCTCTGGAATCAATGGATATATCCTCCAGAGATGATTTAAAAAAATAATTTGTCTGCAAAAAAATTATAAAAATTAAAACCTACATCAAAATTCCCCAAACTACCATCAGCTCTGGCTGATGATCAAAGCTTTCCATAACCAGCTAAGCATTTTATAAACAAGAAGGATTTTATTGTATTGAAAGTGATAAGAAAGTAGATCTTAAAAGTTTTATCACAAGAGAAAAAAAGTGTAACTGTGTGATGATGGCTGTTAACTAAACCGATTTTTGTGATCTTTTTGCAGTATACACACATATCATTATGTTGTACACCTAAAACTAATACAGTGTTATATGTTGACTGTATCTCAGTTTAGAAAATATTTTTTCATAGGAAGGATTTGTGTTTGTTAACAACTTTTTAAGAAAAGGGATATATGAAGAAGAGATAAATGAGGGCTAATTAAAAGTGTCTTTGAAAAAAAAACGACATAAATATTTTGCTTGTTTATTGTGTTCATTAGATTTCACATGTAAGTGAGATCACATGGTATTTGTCTTTCCCTGGCTGGCTTATTTCAGTTAACATAGTATCTCCAGGTCCATCGAGTCATTTCTTTTTCACAACTGCATAGCACTCCATTGTGTGATTGTACCACAGCTTTTTTTATCCACTCATCTACCAATGGAAACTTAGGCTGCTTCCAAATCTTGGCTATTGTAAATAGCACTGCTATGAGCATAGGGGTGTATGTATTTTTTTTGTATAGATGTTTCAGTATTCTTAGGATATATTCCCAGAAGTGGAATCGCTGGGTCAAAAGGGAGTTCCATGTTTAATTTTTTTTAACTTATTTTTTTTTAGAGGGGAAGGGAGGGAGGAAGAGAAGGAGAGAAACTTCAATGTGTGGTTGCCTCTCGCATGCCCCCACTGGGGACCTGGCCCACGACCCAGGCATGTGCCCCAACTGGGAATCAAACTGGTGAACCTTTGCTTCTCAGGCCCGCGCTCACCCCCCTGAGCCACACCAGCCAGAGTTCCATGTTTAATTTTTTAAGGATGCTCCATACTGTTTTTCATGGTGGCTGCACCAGCCTGCATTCCCACCAACAGTGTATGTGGAATCTAATGAACACAGTAAACTAACAAACAAATCAGAAACAAAAGCATAGATACATGGAACAGACTGACAGCTGCTGGAGGGAAATGGCAAGGGACTGAATGAAAGACAGTGAAGGGATTAACCGAAGAACAGTTGTGTATGATCCGGGGACTGGGACAAGTGATATGGGAGAGGGTGGGGCTGGGTGCAAGTGGGCAAAGGGAGGAGAAAAAACAGGGACAACTGTAATAAGCGTAATCAGTCAATCAAAAAATAAAAACAAAAACAACTTTCACACTTAAAAAAGATAACATAAATAAGTAGTTCCCTCTTTCTGGAAGTTTAAGAGACAAGTTAACCCTTATATGCATTTCAGATTTGTATAATCTGCTTTAGATAGGTAGGTAGATAATTCTACTTCTAAAAATAACACAGTTATATTATAGAAAATTTAGGAAATTAAAAAAAATCAAAGCTAACGTGTGTCTTCCATCTTTTCCTCACCGAATTCCATTACATTTTGGGATGTGTGTGTGAAAACTGAATTTATATAATGTGTCTGACAGACATCTTCCTATGTCATTAATCCTCAACAGCATGATTTTAATGGCTTTATATAGTCTGTAAATTTAATATACCTTGATATATTTGACCAAAAGTATTTTCTTGAAGAGCTAGACTGTTTTCCTGTCTATTCTTTTGAAGATTTTTTTAAATTTATTTTTTCGAGAGGGAGAAAGAGAGGACAAGAAACAGCATTGGTGTGTTAGAGATAAATCTATCTGTTGCCTGTTGCATGCCTTCTACTGGGGACCTGGCCTGCAACCCAGGCATGTGCCTGGACTGGTAATCGAATAGGCGACCCTTTACTTTGTGGGACAATGCCCAACCCACTGAGCCACATCAGCCAGGGCTGTTTTACTCTCCTTCTTTTTTTATTTTTTCATTTTTTAAAGTGTTCAAGTATGTTTTACTGTCTTTTCTTCATACCACCCAGGTAAACAGTCATCTTATGTAAGTGTGTATATGAAGATAATAAAATTCTCCAAGACATACTGTTGAAAAAAAAATTAGTTACAGAACAATACCTAGGTTTTATGCAGTAAACAATGATATGTTTTCTAAAGGTATATAAATGTCTTCAAAGATACCTTTTAAGAAACAACTTGGGTATGAAAATGAAATGGTAATATCCTGGAGTGATGTATTAAGTACTTACTTTTTCATAACCCACACAGAATAGGTAGGTGTAGTCAGATTGTGTTTGGAATTCTGTCAGGGCATCAGGTGTAGTTTTGCAGTTATCCTTGTTTGCATATTTTCCCCTGCTGATATAAATGAAAACTCAAAGGGTGTGTGTGTGTGTGCGCGTGCGCTCTTGTGCACATGTGTTTGTTTTGTGTATGTGTGTGTTTGTACATGTGTGTCAAAATGTAAAAAATTTTGCCATTTATGTCTGATAGATTAAATTTTCTCTCATTGCTGTTATTTTTCAAATGTTTCTAAGTCTTGAACTTATTTTTTGACTGAACTTTAAAATCATTTTCTGCCCTTGCTGGTGTAGCTCAGTGGATTGAGCATGGACTGTGAACCAAAGAGTCGCCAGTTCGATTCCCAGTCAGGGCATATGCCTGGGTTGCAGGCCAAGTCCCCAGTGATAGCCACATGAGAGGCAACCACACCTTTGATATTTCTTTCCCTCTCTTTCTCCCTCCCTTCCCCTCTCTCTAAAAAATAAATAAATAAAATCTAAAAACCAAAAACCTTAAAAAAATCATTTTCTCAAATTTGAAAATAATTATTGAGATTTAGTTTAGAATTGTTTTTCTTTTATTCAGTCAAAGATTGATTTGAGTTCACTGGCCTTTTACTCTCCCAAATTTTTATGTATTGTAAATTGTATATGAAATTTCCCTTCAAACACAACTTTCTCCTAGGACCTAATGGTATTTTAGGGATATTTAAGTCTGTATATTCCAAAAGAGTTACCAGTGTACCACCCTAATGATTTTTGTCATTTCTGCCTGCTCGTACTATTACATACTGATATTTTTCTTTATATGAGCTAATATGTTTCTCTTAAATTGATTTAAGTAGACACCACCATAAATGGTGAGTCTACCACAGTAACAGTGAAAATGAATAAAGAAAACAAAATGATGTTATTAAAGTCTCAGAAAGATCACAAAACTACAAAGATTTTGTTCTTAATTCTGGATTTTCCCCTTCTCTTTGTACATGTGATATACTTATTTGTAAAAAGTTGATATTATATTTAAATATGTATTAATAATGTTGGTATAGTTTCCTCCATTTAAAATCAAAGAACCTTCTTAACAGTAGCCAAAATTTATACATTAGGCCCTCGATCAAAAATAACATTGGAAAAGTACTCCTTAATTGCTAAATAGCCTTCAGTGGTGAACCAGCTTGGGTTCAGGACTGCTTGGGCAGGAAATACATATTCTCGTCAGGACTGTGAGCAGTTTTCACATTGGAACAACCTTAAAGCTTTGTAAATGTTGTACATTTTGTGTTTCTAAGATCTTGCCACCATGGAAGAAAGAATACAAAGAAGATATTATGAAAAGCTGACAGAATTTGTGGCAGATATGACCAAAATTTTTGATAACTGTCGTTACTACAATCCAAGTGACTCCCCTTTCTACCAGTGCGCAGAAGTGCTCGAGTCGTTCTTCGTACAGAAATTGAAAGGATTCAAGGCTAGCAGGTGAGCAGATGGGTTCAGTGTTCTGAATTAATTCAGCTCCTCGCACTCTTTATACTGTTATGTCTACGGAATCAGCCAGTGCAGTTTATGGTAAATATGAACCTTGAAATCAAGAATCCTTAAAAAGAAAAACAAAATCAGACTCTAGCATTATGACATATTACCAAGGACAAGGGGACAGGCTCAACAATGAGAAATGGCTGAGTTTGTGATCTACTTAGAATTAAAGGGTTGTTTTTTGTTTTCGTTTTTAATTACAAAAGCATTCAGCTTACAGAATACCAGTTGTTCTCTTAAATGCATGTACAAAGATAGTGGGAAGACAGAGCTTGCTCTCGTTTTCTGGTGTAAAGGTGGCTGTTCTATAGGGGGCGGGAGAGGGAAGACCATGAGATGGACTGTAAGTATTTCCTCCTGAATTTATGTTTGCTACATCTTTGAAATCATCAAATGTTTTCTTTCAATGGGCAGCACTAGATTTTATTCTTAAGTCCACAGACCTTTTCTTTGAGCCTATAGTAATATGACTTTCATTACTTCTATTTCTGAACCTCAGCCCCCTTCTCCAGCCCACGACTTCCTTCCTTCCTTCCTTCCTTCCTTCCTTCCTTCCTTCCTTCCTTCCAATGGAAGCCCAGTTTCCATTCTTGTGGCAGCTGTCACCACTTTGTAGCCCCTGAGATTTATTTTTCACTATCTCCCATTTACCATTCCACAAGCTCAATTGTCCTGAAATATTAAATTCGGTAGATCTTCGCTGGCTTGAGGCCTGAGCATCTGTATTATCTAACGAACTCCCAAGGGACTCTGCATATTGCCAGAGTGTAAAAACCAGTGCTCTACTGAGGGATTTCCCTTGAAGGAAAATTGTAGGGTGTTTATTGTCTCTCTCCTTTCCTGCAGCAAGTTATATCAGGAACTGCACTTTTAGAGTAAGTTTATGTAAAATAAATATGAAGGACAGCCCAGCTCAAGTATCCAATTACCTTCTCAGCAAAGGAGGAAAGAAAGTGGGTGTGTGGGCAGTCAGGCTGTAGACCCAGAACCAAGAAACTTTAGAAAACTTCTAAACTTTTCCCTTTCATCAGCCCCTATGTGTTAACCCGTTAGCTGGGGAACTTAAAACGAAAGAGGACTTACTCAGTGTGACAGTACCTAGGAAAGTAATAACAAAGTAATAAAAAGGGGTAAACTCAGTAGTGAAGAGGACAGTAGAAGTTAATTAGCTAAATAGATTTCAGTAGATTCTGGAAGGCAAAGCAGATGGAAGAAGATCAATGGATGAAGCCAGAGAAGCCCTAGCCCACTCCTCCCAGAGGCTCTGCAGCAGAACCCCAGAGAGCCTCCAGCACAGAGTTCCCGAAACAGGTAGAATGCCAGAGAGAAGGGAAAGGGAGGTACTAACTGAGGATCCATACAGACCAGCTTATAACAGGGTTTTGTCCCGATAAACTCATTGAAAATCGAAAATATCACAAGTCAAAATGCATTTAATACATCTAATATACTAAACTTCATAATTTAGCTTCACCTATTTCTACTGAATGCACAACCCTTTCACACTGCTGTGAAGTCGAGAAATCATAAGTTGAACCCCCCTAAGTCAAGGACTATGTGTATTTGAGCTCGCCACCTTCCTTGGGCCCTGTGTGCAAGCCTGTGTAGGAAGCCTGAGGAGCTGAGGAGCACAGAACTCTTCTTTAAAGAAATAGAATAAACTGCAGAAAACTAGAGTAGACACTAGAATTAGACCCAGAGTAAAGTCCCCTGCCCTCTGAAGGGTTGGGTCTCCAGCCCCTCATTCTAAAACTGTGGCTCTTAACAGGGATAATTTGTCTGCCCCCAACTCCCAAGAGACACGGAGCAATGCCTGAAGACATTTTGTTGTTGTTACACTTAGAGATTGAAAGTGATGCTGACATTTGTAGGTAGAGGCCAGAGATGCTGCTAAACGTTCCACAACAGAGAATCATCCAGTCCTAAGACATCAATAGGGGGATAGAGAAATCATAATCTGAAGAAAAACCCGCCAGCCAGTCTCCCTGAATGCGGCCCCAGGGCTCTCCAGGCAGCTGTCCAGTCTGGTGACTTCCCCGTGTGAACAGCCGGCCTGGTCTGTGAGGAGAGCCTGCGGTGTGGAAGAGAGGCCAAGGTCTAGCAGAAAAATAGATCCCAGAAAAACGAGAGAGAACCTAAAAAAAAAAACAAGAGCCCTCTAAATTATGGCCTGAGAGAAATTTTACAGAATGGTGAACAGGATATCAGGAATAAAGAACAAAGTGAGAAAAAGAGGTGAATGGAAAATTTAAAGTTACTGCAAGCAGTGAAAGTTAAGATGAAGCAACTCTTTCAGTGTAAAGAACAGAAATACAGGTAATTGAAAATGTAAAAGAAAAAATGTTCTAAAGTATCTAATATCCACTTAATGGAAATTCCAGAAAGAAAAAAACAGAGAAGACAAAGCAGAAGAAATTATCAAAACATTAATAATATACGAAAAATTTCCTGAGCCAATGAGAGGCACAAGACTTGAAATCCAAGCAAAATAAATGTATTCATTCAGCAAATGGTTCGGAGTTGTCTGTGTCCGACAGAATATAGCAGTGCATAGATTAAAGTTCCTGCTCGCGGTGGAGGCTGCTGCCTTGTGGGGTAGGGAAACAGGGCAGGGGTGGGGTAGACCCCCTTCCATCTGCTTTGTCTTCCAGAATCTATGTGGAATGATGAGGACCATTGATAAACTTAATAAGCCAGCTGAACAAATGGAAAAGGCTCCACCGCATACTCATCACTAACATTTCCAAATGCCCAGGATAAAAAAAAAAAGCTCTTCTAAGAGCTTCTAAAGAGAGTAAAACAGACAACCTACTACGTAACAAGAATTAGACTCATAACAGACTGTTCTCTAGCAATAGTCTGATCCTCTAGAGGTTTATGGAGAAAGGAATCCAGAAGTTTGAGGGAAAGTGATTTGCTGCCTAGAAGTCTTTTTTTTTTAATTAATTTATTTATTTGTTTATTTAATTTTTTTTATTGATTATACCATTACAGTTCTCCCATTTCCCCCTTCATTCCCCTCCACCCTGCAAACTCCCTCCCACCCACACTCCCCCTCCCTAGTTCATGTCCATGTATCATAAGTTCTTTAGCTTCTACATTTCCCACACTACTCTGGCCCTCTCCCTGTCTATTTTCTCCCCACCGTCTATGCTACTTATTCTCTGTACCTTCTCCCCACCCTCTCCTCCCACTCCCCCGTTGCTAACCTTCCACGTGACCTCCATTTCTGTGGCTCTGCTCCTGTTTTAGGTGTCAGCTTAGTCTGCTTTTGTTTTAGGTGTGGATGTTAATAACTGTGAGTTTGCTGTCCTTTTACTGTTCATATTTTTATCTTCTTTTTCTTAGGTAAGTCCCTTTAACATTTCATATAGTAAGGGCTTGGTGATGATGAACTCCTTGAACTTGATCTTATCTGAGAAGCACTTTATCTGCCCATCCATTCTGAATGAAAGTT